>PVJI01023734.1:0-23082 GCA_004026765.1 Micronycteris hirsuta
GTTTTTGACAGGCTGGTTTGTGCATTAAGTCTTGGCTTAGTTTCATTTTTAAGGATAGATTCTTAGAAGAGCAGTCACGGAACAATCAAGGAACAGGATGGTCTTTAAGGCTCTTACACACTGGAGAAGGTGCACCTCACTCTGACCAGGCGTGCAGGGCAGTCCTGTGGGAATACCTGCTCTGCGTGTGTTATGTTTTAAGAGTAGATTACAGCCCTGACCGGTGAGACTCGGCTGGTTGGGCATCGCTTACTGCAAAGTGAAAGGTCACAGGTTCAATTCCCAGTCCGGGCACATGCCTGCGTTGTGGGTTTGGTTCCCGGTCAGAGCACATACGAGAGGCAACTGATTGATGTTTCTCTCCCACTCTTTCTCCCTCTCTCTAAAAAGAAATGAATGAAGTCTTAAAGAAAAAAAGAACAGATTACATTATCACACAGTTACGTGCATAGTCTTAGGTTTCCCTTCCCTCCTCCAAGTGGCCCAAGAACAGTGGTGACAGCTGTGTGTGGCGATCTGGTACAGGAGCGGCAGTGTCGTGGCACTCAGTCCTGAGTGGGACTCTCAGTGTCGGGGTGCTGTGCGTCAGGTCATCTGGGTCCCGGCGAGAAAGACAGACGCCCAGGGCCCAGCCAGGTTTGGCCTGGGCCTGAGTGTGTGTTTTCCCCTGGGCGTGGCTTCTTGGATCGTGCTCTGCAGAGACGGCACGCACCATCTCTGTGCTTGTGCGGGGTCACGCAGTCCTGTTTCAGCGCGGTTCGTGTCCTGGTTCTCCTTGGTCTTCTTCACGTGCTGGAACTAGCTCAGTTTCTAGGTTGCCTTTGGCCAATAACCATGGGTTTTTGTGTGTTTTATTTTGTTTTTAAGTTAAACTTTTATTATTACAGAGCAGTGTGTAGTATATTTTAGACAATTAGGCAATACACAGACAAAAAAAAATACTGTTTTCCTTCCTGTAGTTTTCAGATCTTGATGTACATTCTTCCAGATCTTTGCTGAAATAGACGTTTTTTACCAAAATGTTACTTTGATTATATATGCTCTATTGGCTGCTTTGATTGGAATAGCCTCTACTTTCCCACGACAATAGATTTTCCTCTCAACTAAACAGTCTGTAGTCAAATTTCATCAGTTTTCCTAAAAAGTCTTCTCTGTCTGCTTTGTCCAGAGGGGCCCGAGCCGCCTCTCAGCAGGGCATCACGGGCCCCTGCCCTCCCCCAGCTCTGCCGGCTGAGCAGTGTGGTTTCTCACCCTGCCACCTGCACTGTGTGTCCCCAGCCTTGGCACCGTTTACAGCGCAGCACTGCTGAGTGCTAACCTGTCCCCTCTGCCATTCTCCAAGGTCATAGACATGACTGGCCGGGAGCAGAAGGTCTATTACAGCTACAGCCAGATCAGCAACAAGCACAACATCCCCGATGATGGGCTGCCGCTGCAGTCCCAACAGCTGCCACAGCCCGGCAAGGAGGCCAAGGCCCCGGGCTTCGCGCTGCCGGAGCTGGAGCACAACCTGCAGCTGCTCATCGACCTCACGGAGCAGGAGATCATCCAGAATGACCGGCAGCTGCAGTACGAGCGGGACATGGTGGTCAACCTCTCCCACGAGCTGGAGAAGATGGCGGAGGTCCTGGACCACGAGGAGCGGGTCATCTCCAACCTCAGCAAAGTCCTGGAGATGGTGGAGGAGTGTGAGCGGCGCATGCAGCCCAACTGCAGCCACCCGCTCACCCTGGACGAGTGCGCCCGCATCTTCGAGACCCTGCAGGACAAGTACTACGAGGAGTACCGCATGTCCGACCGCGTGGACCTCGCCGTGGCCATCGTCTACCCGCTCATGAAGGAGTACTTCAAGGAGTGGGATCCCCTCAGAGTGAGTCGCTGCCCCTGGTCTGGGGCGTGCCTCGGCCGCAAGGGCGTGTCGGGGGGCGAGGGGGGCTGCGGACTGCACCCTCCCAGCCACTGTGTTTCTCCTCAGGACTGCACCTACGGCACTGAGATCATCTCCAAGTGGAAGAGCCTCCTGGAGAACGACCAGCTCCTGTCCCATGGCGGGCAGGACCTCTCGGCAGACGCCTTTCACAGGTACTCAGAGCAGCGGTGCGGAGCGCATCCGCTGCCGACCCCTGGGGGGCTGTGGAGGAGTGCTACCCCGGCGGGGGTGGGGGGCACTGGCCTTTATTAGCCCTCCACCACATGCAGGCATGCTGGGAATTTCAGTCCCCATTCATTTGTTCGCCTGCGCTTGTCTGGTATCTGGAGGAGCACACGTGTGCTGGCTCACCCTGGCAGTACAGCAGATGGCCTCTGTCTGCAGTCACTGGAAAGGGCAGGCCATAGTAAGGAGCGGTCACGTGAACCTGCAGTGCGAACTGGGCACAGCGTAGAGAACATCGAAGCCGTACACCTCTTTGGGGGAGGTTTGAGGCAGAGGTCTCTGAGGGGGCATTTAGTCTGCAGCCCAAAGGGAGAGAGATGTCAGCTATGCACAGGGCTCAGGGTGGAAAAACACAGTGTACACGTTGAGAGGGGACATTGTGCAGGGGCCATGAGCCGGTGTGACCTCGCAGCAACCCTGCTAGGCAGGCAGGCGCTGCCTAGAATCAGCCCCAGGTTGGGTGGGTGGCCAGGAAAGCAAGGAAGAGGTGGGCGCAGGTCTGGCCAGTGTGGGGACCGGACTGATGGCTTTCTGACTGGATTTCCAGGCTGTGCCTTTCTCTTCCTTGTTTGGGAGGCATGGTGCTGGTGCACTTTGCACCCTGTGAGCCTGGGCAGCGCAGTGAGCCAGCCTGTCCCATATTTCTCCCGTAGGCTGATTTGGGAAGTCTGGATGCCTTTTGTTCGAAATATTGTCACTCAGTGGCAACCGAGGAACTGCGAGCCGATGGTGGACTTCTTGGACAGCTGGGCGCACATTGTCCCCGTGTGGATCTTGGACAACATCCTGGACCAGCTCATCTTCCCCAAGCTGCAGAAGGAGGTGGGCCCAGAGCCTGGGAGGCAGCTCGCTGGTAGCCACGGGGACTTGGTTCGCTTTGCTCTTTCTCAGTGCTGCTAAAACGCCTGCAGTGAACAGAACGGGGCAACCGTGCTCATGTCCTGTGTTAACGCTGGCCATTTTATCAGCACTTTTCTCCCCGAAGCCCCCATTAGTAGGGGATTCTCTGGGTTTCTTTCTTAAAATTAAAACTGTGCCATTTCTGAGACGTAATACAATTGAATGGGTGTATTTATTTGTGGGTCAATGTCTCTGTTTTGAGGAAATGTAGTAAAAAATGCCTACTAAGCACCTTGGCTGCCTCTTTGTACCTAACGTGTCCCTCCATGAAAGAGAGACTGTGTCCTCCACACGCGTGCAAGAGATTGGACCTCGGCCAGGAGAGCACATGGCCTCCTTGCTGTGACCCACGCAGGGCATCACGTGACTGCCCCACAGGCTGCGTGAGCTGCCCTTCTCCCGCTCCTCCTGCAGGTGGAAAACTGGAACCCGCTGACGGACACTGTCCCCATCCACTCATGGATCCACCCGTGGCTCCCCCTCATGCAAGCGCGCCTGGAGCCCCTGTACTCCCCCATCCGCAGCAAGCTGTCCAGCGCCCTGCAGAAGTGGCACCCTAGCGACTCCTCTGCCAAGCTCATCCTCCAGCCCTGGAAAGATGTCTTCACCCCTGGCTCCTGGGAAGCATTCATGGTCAAGAACATAGTGCCCAAGCTGGGTAAGGAAGTGGGGAAGACGCACCCATGTCCCGCGGCTCTGGGGCCATGGATTCTCTGGCAGCATCATGACTGTACTTCTGAAATGAGGCCTTTGAGCCACACGCCAAGGCTAGTGAGCACACGGCGTTCCGCGCCGTAAGAGGGGCTGTGTCTGTGCGCTGGGGCTGAATGGGAATGAGCTGGGGTGCTGACGGCAGTGACTGGGAGGCTGTGGCGGCCACGTCAGACTCGGCGTGCCTGCCTCCTGGTTCCCGATCGGTCTGGCCTGGACTTCTGGTAATGCAACAGCCTCTGGTGTTCTGAAATTTTTGTGGTGTTTGATACTAAATGTGAGTTACTTCTGGGTTAGAGAGGAAACGGATCTTTAAGAATTGCCGTGTCATGAGCTCACAGTTGACTGTTAAAAGCAGACCAAAGGCCAACACTGGGTGGTGAAGACTTCGCTCTTTGTGCTTCTGTGGCTTTGCCTTAGAGACTGGGTTTCTCTTCCAGGGATGTGTCTTGGAGAGTTAGTCATCAACCCCCACCAGCAGCATATGGATGCTTTTTACTGGGTCATCGACTGGGAAGGGATGATCTCTGTCTCCAGCCTGGTGGGGCTTCTTGAAAAGCACTTCTTCCCCAAGTGGCTTCAGGTACACTCGTTTGCTTTGTTGGGGTGGGATGGGGGCAGGGAGGGTTCACTTAATTCCTGGGTAACTGGCGGATGACAGTGGTGTAACCGTGTACTAAAAATAAAATTATGTGGTAGGACAGGAACAAGTTAAAAGCAATGACAACAGTAACTGCCATGTGCCAGATGTTCTTAGCACTTTATTTGCTCGACTGGGGATGTGACACCCCTGCTGTATAGATATGAGGCTCAGATTTCGGGCGCAAGGCCCTTATAGCAAGCTGACCCCAAATTCCACCCTCCTAAGTGCCTGGCTGTTCAGTCCCATAAACACCACCAGCTTGTAGACCATGACTAAAACATAGGTCCTCTTTAGAAGTTTTTTTTTTTCTTTCTTTCATTAGAGGGGAAGGGAGGGAGGAAGAGAGGGAGAGAAACAGCAATGTGTGGTTGCCTCTCACAAGGCCCGTAACTGGGAACCTGGCCCACAACCCTGGCATGTGCCCTGACTGGGAATTGAACTGGCAACACTTTGGTTTGCAGGCCGGCACTCAATCCACTGAGCCACACCAGCCAGGGCCTCTTTAGAAGTTTTGATCCCATTCATTGCCACTGTGGATGCAAGTTTCTTACTTGTTCCTTTTTGGCAGGTGCTGTGCTCCTGGCTCAGTAACAGCCCAAATTATGAGGAGATCACCAAGTGGTACCTGGGCTGGAAGTCCATGTTCTCAGACCAAGTGCTGGCACACCCGTCCATCAAGGACAAATTCAACGAAGCACTTGACATCATGAACAGGGCGGTGTCCTCCAACGTTGGTGAGTGGGGGTTCTGTTTGGGGTGTCCTGGCCCTGAGCTCCGACTTTCTGAACACGTAAGTGACACAGAATCAGAGTGTTTGGGTACTGTGGGCTGACCACAGCGTGACTCACCATCTGCTCCAGCAGACTCCAGCTCAGCCACCAGGCCGAGTTACGTAGTTGGCGAGCACCACTGCCAGCTCTCCTAGGGCTGCGAGGGGCGTCTCTCCCTGCGTGGAGGCAGGTCTAAGCAGGAGTCACACTGTGGGTCTGCCTCCAGTGCCCACCTTCATAGCCCCTGTGCTGTGGGACTTTTTAGGGTTCATCCGTGTGTCTGGTCAGCCCGCGCTGGGTGTGCTACTCCAGTGTAACTGCTCCCAGTGGAGTCAGGGCACAGCCTCACTCCTAGTGGCTGCTGAACGTCTCAGACCATTTTCTTTACCTGTAAAACTGTCACAGTACCTACCTTCTAGGTTTTATTTAAAAACCTAAAGTAACTTACTATTTGTATATAGTGCTCAACAGGTGTCTTTGCTGTGTCAGAAGTGGGCAGCAGACTGTTCATTTAATACCTCCTCCCCGCCCAACTCAGTTCCAGGTGAGGGGCTGCCTGGATCGGGAGCCCTGGGAGCCTCGAGGCTGCTCCTGTGTCAGTGTGCACACCTCTCAAAGAGGCCACTCTGACCGTGTTTCAGCTAAGAGCGGCAGGGCCAAGAGCTTGTTCTGGGTCACACAGTTTGGGGTGGCAGCAGTGATTGGATTTCTGTTTCGTAAGCCTTCTTTCTGTTAAGTCTATTACATGAAAACAGGGTTGGAATTCATAGGTTAATTAATATTATGCTGAATGAAGTAAATACACTTTTTTGCTACGTATCCAGGCCCTTCGAGGGGTATCAGTGGGCTGTTTTCATATTCCCTAGACACTCCTGCAGCTTCCCCGGGCCCAAGCTCCTAGCACTGCTCCCCATCTGCACCCCTCAGCTGGGACAGGGCATGTGGTCCTTTATTCTCTGTCCTTCAACATCTAGGCTTCAGCTCCCCACATACACTTTAAATTCTTCCAGACGCAGAGGCCTGTATGGTAAGTTAAACACACATCTAGTACAGGCCCTGTGTTTTCAAGGTTCTGCAGGCTGCCTTTTTAGCGGTGTGGAGTGAAAACTACCAAGCAAGGTGGGAACGGAAACTCTGGCCATTAGGTATCATTAGCCAGAACCCGCCAGACCCGTTTTTGTGATTCCAGCTGGCTGTCTAGGTGCTTGATCATCTGTTTTAGTGCTTTGTGACCTTGAGGCACAGCTACCCTTCGGTGAGGGACAGGTTTCATAGAGGTGGCAACTGTGGGATGATATCCAGACTTCGCCCAGTTGCAGCCTGCATTCTGCGCGTGCTGGGACACCCCCCTCACCCCCTTCCCTCCATCTCCCAGGCGCCTACATGCAGCCCGGAGCACGGGAGAACATCGCCTACCTCACTCACACGGAGCGGAGGAAGGACTTCCAGTACGAGGCCATGCAGGAGCGACGGGAGGCCGAGAACATGGCCCAGAGGGGCATTGGCGTGGCCGCCAGCTCCGTGCCCATGAACTTTAAGGACCTCATTGAGACCAAGGCCGAGGAGCACAACATCGTCTTCATGCCTGTCATCGGGAAGCGACATGAAGGGAAGCAGCTCTACACCTTCGGCCGCATTGTCATCTACATCGACCGGGGGGTGGTGTTCGTCCAGGGCGAGAAGACGTGGGTGCCCACCTCACTGCAGAGCCTGATCGACATGGCCAAGTAGGCTACGGCGGGACGCTCGCACCTGAGAGGGGCCAATTTGTGAATAAACTATTCAAACCACCTTGGAAAGAGTAACCTCTCTATTCACCAATGCTCCCGTCAGGCTGGGTCACCAAGGAAGGACGTGAAACACGATAATGCCATTTTCCAAGTTCTTCCACAGCATGCCGTCCTCTGCACACAACAGCCAAGTGGAGGGGTTTTCTGTTCCCTCCCAAAGTGGCAAAGAGAGCGTTCTCTGCAGCCCACCACGCCGGCCTCCCCTTTAGCTTCTGCCTCAGCCGACACCGGGCGTGTTAAGCCAGTTCGCATCAGCGGCTGAAGGATCTCGTGCGGTGTTCCTGATGATTTCAAGGTCCTCACAGCCCCGATAATCCGGTTCTTCCCAAAACGCCCAGGTGTCCATGGAGAGCTGGGCAAGCTTTTGGACAGGGAACCAGTGGACAGAGGTGTCGTTAAACGTGTCTGTGTACCGCGGAGTCTGAGGGAGCGCGTGCTCCTCCAGTCCCTTTAAGATCTGAGCACAAAAGATAAAAAGCGTGTAAACTTGACTGTCACAGTGAACCCCACTCTGCCTTCAGGTCACCCCTCCCGAGTGTCTGCCCACGCGGGTTCCGGCAGCGCGGTTCCCAGTGACGGAGAGACAGACGGGAACCGCTCCCTTTTCCACCCCGGCCCCGTCATTCAGGCGGATACCTTCGCAACATAGGTATAGTTTTCCTGCAGAACCCTCGTCAACAATCTGGAAATAAAAGATTTTAAAGCACAATTAGGAAGTATGAGAGTGGTTTTATCCAACTTAAGACAGACAAAGGTAAGGCAATTTAAATACAGTAAGAATTGTACAAACTGGGGGTGTCGAGTAGGTGTTCAGTAGAAAACGTGACTGTCCCAGTCATTGCAGCCATTTCCTCAAGGGAGAAATGACAGAGCAGACTCCTAGGCATCGTAAGATGGGAGGGGCACAAGTAGAAATCTAATGGATTTTCCCCATTTAAAAAAATCCCGCCATCATAAGGGAAGGGAGGAATTAAGGGCAAAGACCCCCTTCAGAGCTTGACCCGGGGCTGACCTTTCTCTAGCCCTTGGCCCAGTGTCCTGCGCAAGAGCACTTCCCAGGAAGCCGTGGGAGCGCCTTCTGCCTGTGGACCAGTCTGTGGACGCACCTCGGGTGCACAGGGTCCCCGCGTTCTCGGGTTTACCTCTCCTCCAGCCCTCTGAAGCTGTTCCCAATGATGACCATCTTGGACAGGGCATCCGCTGACCAGTTGCTCCACAGGAGGTTGTTGTACAGGGCCGTGCCGCAGTGCGGCATGTAGAAGACGGTGGGCATCCCGCAGACGCGCCGCTTCCCTTCCTGGGGGCGAGACGGGGTGGGTTCTCACCACACACGTGATGAAAGTGTAATTCCGTGAACTGACGGGCGTGTTAACAAACCTCACTGCAGTGATCACTGTGCAGTACACGTCCATCACTCTGTACCCCTTAGACTTCCATAATGTTGTATGTCAATCATACCAACACTGCTCGGGGAAAAATGAGCTCAGAGGACAGCAAACTGAAGCACGAAATGGGAAACCCCTACATTCCACTGTGGAGTAGTAACGTGACGCCCATGAAATCTATAAAATGACATAGGACAAAAAGCCAGGAGACCGCGATGTCAGGGAAGAACTCATGTTCACTCAGCAGCTGCGTGTCCCACAAACACACAGAGCTCTGGGTCAGCGGAAGGGCCTCTTGGGTCTGTGACCGCAAGGGCAGGAGGGGCAGCCATGGTTACCGTCCCCACGTCCTGGGTCTGGTGAGCCTCGGCTCCCAGTGTCACTGTCTTCAGATCCCTATCACAGCAGAGCCCTTTTCAAATGCCCCCGTCTTGAGAACTGCTGCTCCACAGCTACTCCTTGGCAAGGATGCAAGGTCCTCTGTTTGCTGTCTGGCCCGGCGGCTCCTCTCTCCACTGTCCTCGCACCTTCCCTTCCGTTAATAACAAACTGCCCATGGTTCCTGAGCAGCCAGCTTCATGCAGGCTGCCCGCAGCCCTGGGCCTGCCCCTCCAGCGAACAACTGGTCAACCTTCAGATCCCAGCTCCAACCCAGGAACCTTCCTCCGTCCCTCCAAACAAAACGGGCCTCCTTCCCGGAAGGCTCAGTTCCTACTATGTGGCTCTGCCGTGCTGTCTGATTCATCGTTTGCTTGTTTACAGGCTGGCTCCCATTTATCTCGGGCTCCCCGAAGCTCCTTGCCCAGCACAGAGCAGGCACTCAGAATAGATGATCAGAATTAAACGGCAGTGTTTTAGCAGCTTGCCAACATCGGTAAACAAGTCCCTCGTCTCAGCTGGGCCTAATTTTCATGTTTTATAATAAGCAGGGAGATGGCAGTTTCTCAGCACAGAGAGGACTCGAATGATCATAATCACCAAGACAAAACAAAGCTAAATTCAAAGGCATCAGCCCACACTGGCGTCGGTCCTCTGCTTGTGAAATTGTTCTTTTATCCAGGTCTGAAGAAATGTCGAATTCCAACTATTTTAGGAGATGCAGGGGTGGACAGAGGCTTCATCCACAGCTCATAGCCGGGTGCTGAGGGTGTGACTGAGCTACAGCTCTGAAGGGACAGGATGTCCTTTCCCCTTCTATCGCCTCCCTTGGAACAGAGTAAACTCCAACCAGAAAGCCGTCATTTGATGCATGGAGACTGTGTGCCCTTTTAATAGGTAACACTAACAGTGAACACCAACTCAGCATAGTTTCAGGACACAGACTCCTCATCAAAAAATTCTGTAACCTGACGTGTTCTGGCTCACGCTATCTGTGTAGTTAGCTTTTTTAGAACGGGCACAGCAGCCCGAGATGTGGGGAACTGGCTGGCCGCACAGGACAGGCACCGGGAGAGCGGCAGGCAGTGAGAAGGACAGACAGCTGTTTCACAGGGAACTGGCTCCCACGGCCAGAGGCTGGGGTCAGCTGGCCGGCAGTGATACAGCCCTCCCCACGCCCCTTTCCTAGACCACTCACCTCATTCTCCCTGAGGACAATCACCCCAAGGGTGTTGAGAACTGCAATTTCGAGTTGGCTAAACAGAGGGTCATACACCCAGCAGCGACTTCTGGGAATCTGCAGGTGGGAAGGAGTTATTTCAACCCAATGCCTATGTGCACACCATGTGCAAGGCCCAGGAAAGGGCAATAAAAGGGTCCAAAAACGTACCTGGCACTTTTCCAGGAAGAGAAGCAAAAATGTCAGCTGGTTTCTAGCTATGACGCAGGTAGCAAAGTTCCCAATGCCGTAACACACACACTTCCAATCACAGGCCCCCGTGACCAGGGTCTCTCCTGGGGTGGAGCTGGGGGCTGCATCTGACTCATCGGGTGATGAGTCGAGGTGAAGCTTTCCAATGGCTTCCGAAAGAGTCCCCACAGGGGTATTCAGTTGTTCCAGATGTTTCATAAGACATTTGTTGATGGTTTCTGAAAGAGCATGCCCCCAGATACAGTCAGAGGGCACTCCTGGACCCTGTGAAGCAAACCATCCACAAGAGAAGCCCCAGATCCAGGGAGAAAGGCACGGGGCGGTAGGAGCTTCAACTCCTCAGAGAGAACGGCTACCGGCTCTACTCCCAAACACGCCTGCCGCGTGCAGCCGTGTCCACCAAACACTGACCTCCAGGCCTCTGGACCCCCATGGCCTACAACCTCAGAGACGGTCTCAAGAAGAAATAGCTGTAATTTACAGGTTCAGTTTCCATCTAAATTTCTAAGGTAAACTCATTCTAGTTTAATAGGAGTTCCCTGGTAAATGCCCTGAAACTCTGACTTTTTAAAAAAAGATTTCATTTATTTATTTTTAGAGAGAGGAGAAGGGAGAGATATAGAGAGGGAGAGAAACATCAATGTGTGGTTGCCTCTCACACACCCCCAACTGGGGACCTGGACCCAGGCATGTGCCCTGACTGGGAATTGAACCAGCGACCCTTAGGTTCACAGGCCGGCGCTCAATCCTGAGCCACACCAGCCAGGGTGGGAGTAGGAATATTTAATGTGGAAAAAGTTATACCATATGATTTCACTCATATGTGGAATCTAATTAACTGAATTAAAAAGCAAAGCAGAGATAGTCATAGATAGAGAACAGGAAGACAGCTATGGGGGTGGAAGGACGAAGCAAAAAGGAAAAAGGACTCACGGACAAGAACAACAGTGTGGTGATCATGGGGGAGGGGCATAAGGGCTTACATGGTAATACAAAAAAAATGCAATACAAATTTTTTAAATAGGTTGGGGCTTCTAGAGTCTAACAAAAATATTCTCATTACATCTTCTAGTATAGAGGTGGCTTTTCTTGCTTCTCATTTTATTATACTGTTACTGAATTTAGTTGCACAAATCTGTATGCAAAACAAAAAAGCAAAAAACTGTATGTTCTCAAAGGAAGATACCAATTTTCACTTAGCAGCAAAGATATCTTTAAATAAGACACTAGCCAGGAAAGGTTGCATGAAAAACTGGCTTTTTTAGTCCTTGCTGGTAAAAGAAGTGGTAAAAGCTTTTTGGAAAACAACTAAACAATGGATATCAAGTTGGTCACTGCCTTTTTCATTGAATAATTTCATTTCTGGGATTATATCCCAAGAAGATCATCCTAAACTTGGTAAAAGCTTTATGTATAAAAGTGCTCATTGCAAACTTATGATAACTTAAAAACCAATAAACTAAATGTCCCTCAATAAAAATTATTACTGTAAGTCCACTCCATGTATTAATATTTATGTTCCCACACATGAAGTTTAGGAAGAGATTATAACTGCACGGGAAAGAGTCTATACTGTAATCTCAAGGGAAAAGAACGGGATAAATATTGGGTTGGCCAAAAAGTCCATCATTTTGTCCATACGATGGTTCTGGTTCTGCTTACCTGTCTTTAACTTCACTTGAAATAATTTTGTTAGATTGCACTGTGACAGCTGTCATATTTGCATGCATTAAAAAACAAACAAACAAACAAACATATCACCTAGCCAGGTAGCTCAGTTGGTTAGAACATTGTCCTGATATATGAAGGCTCCAGGTTCAGCCCCTGGTCAGCACACATACAAGAATCAACTAATGAATGCGTAACTAAGTAGAACAACAAATTGATGTCTCTCTCTCTCCACGCCCCCCGCTCCCTTTCTCTTTAAAATCAATCAATAAACTTAAAAAATAAATAATGTTTTAAAAACTTAAAACTGGCGAATTTTTGTGCAGCCATTTTAATATTGAAGATGGAAGGAAATACACAACATTCTCAGCATATTATGCTTTATTATTTCAAGAAAGGTAAAAACACACCTGAAACACAAAAAAGATTTGTGCAGTGTATGGAGAGGGTGCTGTGATTGACTGAACATGTCAAAAGTGGTTTCCGAAGTTTCTTGGTACTACTGACATTTTTGCCAAATAATTCTTTGCTGTGGGGCTGCCTCATGCATTGGAAGAAGTTTAGCAGCACCCCTGGCCTCTGCCCACTAGAAGCCAATAGCAGGAGATAGCAGACATACTCAAAATATCCAAATCAATAAAGTTATTGGTGAAAATGAAAAATGTGTTTTTTATTTTACAGAAAAAATGTAATGGACTTTTTGGCCAAGCCAATACAAATTCCAACAGTAATGATAATGACAGCTAACACCCATCGCCTCCTGTGCAGCAGGCACAAACTGTCCTAAGCACTTACCAGCCTCATTTGATACTCAAAATGACACTACAGCGTATGTATGATCACCCCCATTTCACAGAGAAAGAAACCGAGGGTCAGTTGGTTAAGAAGCACAAACACAGAGCTGTAAGGGCAGGTGAGAGTTAGAACCCAGCACGTACCCTGCTCTGTGAAGCAAAATGTCATCAAGTGAGGGTGGGATTCCTTTCTTTGCCCAAATTCAGGCCCTCCTCCCACCCCTACCACCCTCAGTCTTGGTGAGGTGGAACTCACCTAGTGCCGAACTCCAGAAATCAGAAACAAGCAGGTCCGCCCTGTTGGAAAAGAAAATGGTGTGTTAATCTCCCATCCTTCTCAGGGACGCTCTGACAGAGACCCTCCTCCTGACCACAACCTGGACGTGGGGAGTGTGATGGAGCGTCCTCAAACACAGAGCCCACCCTCGAGGGACAGGAGGATAAGGTGAACATGTGCAGAGCAAGAACAGGTACTGCTGGGGCTCAGATTGGGCAGCAGAGAGGGCTTCCTGGAGGAGGCCCCCAATTCCTGGGGACAGGTCTGGGTTGGCTCTGTATCTTTGGTCCACAACAGAGCTGGATTTGAACTGACAAGCCATAAGCCACTTTTCACAAGGCTCAGAGAACAGGCAAAACTGAAAAAACACCTGCCCTCACATTCCTCACAGAGGGTAAAGGAGAGCTGGAGTGTGCTGGGAGTACTCTGTAAACTGGTGAGTGTATGCACAGGAGAACCACATGTCCAGTGCTGGGCTCCTCAGTCAGGGCGGTGGGGAACGCACTGTACTTGGGGGTGCAGGTAGAAGTAGGGAGCTCCTGGGGGATAAAGAAGTTGAGGACGAGTAACAACATCGAGATAAACACAAAGTGCCTTAAGAGTTCTCCAAACCCCTAGGCACCCCATTCTCCTTGGCATCTTCAGATTCTAGAAACAGTCACCACTGCTTTTTTCCTCTGGCTCAATAGCTGGTCAGCCCACTTTCTGTTTAGTGGTAACCTCTGAGTCACCACCATTTCTTGACCGTAATTCCAGGGGAGGGGAGCATGTAAACTTTTTTTCAGTTGTGAAGATCCTTTAGCTGTTATCCGAAAAGGTGCTAATGAAAGCTGTTATTTATTGAGCACCTAAAGGACCACCAACGAAAAAAGCAGTAATACAAAATGACAAAAGTAGGTAACATTTATTGAGCGTTACCTCCGTAGTAAGCACCTACTCTAAGTGCTAAGATACAGAGCAAGGCCTGGAGGGATGGGGACTGGGATAAATCAGAATAATGTGGCACTCTGAAGCACAGGTTTTGGAGTCGCAAAGACATGGCTTTGAAATTTGGTTCCATACATTGTCTTTTTCTCTCTAAACCTCGACGCCAACAGGATCCTAGCGAGGCTGAGATGTTCAACTTGATGAGGTATGGAGAACGCTCAAGCCAGTACAAGGCACTTAGCAGTTCGATGACGTAATAATGATAATCACGTGTTTGTGTTGTTTCCCTGGCGTTAGCAATAACCAGTAACACTGGCGTGACATCTATAGCGAACACTGGTACTGCGTTTACGACGCGCAGTGTGGAGGCACTGTTCGAAATGGTTCACGTTTACCGATTCACCGAATACTCAAAAGAAGCCTACATGTACTCTTTGCATGCCCACCTCACAGATGAGCAAACCGAGGCACAGAGATGACATAACTTGCCCAAAGGTGACGCAGCTGTAATTGCAATGACAGAAAGGAGAACCTTTATTGAGCGCTTACTACAATCCAGTCGGCAATGAACTCTTAACCTCCGTGAAATCCTCACAATAACCCCTAAAGGGTTTGCGCGTACTCTCACTTTACGGGTCGTGAGACTGAGGCTCGGAAAGATTCCCACAGGCGTGAAAATTCGGACTCAGGGCAGACCCGGCACTCACTCGGCCTCCCGGATGCGACGAAGCACGACTCCGCGGTCCACCTCCGGCTCCGCCTCCGGGTTCCCGGCCGCCACCACTTCCTGGGGCCGTGGACGCCGAGCCTTAGAGCGCCTTCTCGGCGGAGCCACAGTCTGCCAGGGTTCCAGAGCCGCCGCCGCCATTGGCTTCTGACGTCATGGGAATGCGACGCTCTCGGGTTACGTCATCGCCGCGCGCAAGCGCCGCGGAACCTTTAGGGGGCGGGAGGCGCGGGTGGCTCGTGACGCTGGGCCCGTCCGCCGCGCGCGTAGGTACCTGGGGGAAGTCGCTGGCGCCCCGCTACTGCCCACGCTCCGAACCCCGGTCCTCGGGTTGCCTTGGCTATTCTGGCGGGTGGGCAGCGCCGGGACGCTGAGGGGAGGGGCCGCGTCCAAGAGCGCCTCATCGCGGCCTCTGCGCCACGGTCGGGTCCAGAATGATCCCTGCGCCTTTGCCCACAAATTCCCAGCCCGGTGACGCCCAGGCCAGACACTTCCCAGTGCCCTGGACGGTGACCGATTGCTTCCTAGTCCTTCGCAGTCGTTAGCGTCCTTTTTCCTGCCTCGCTGATCCACTGAGGCCACTTCCTACACCTCCACGACCACCACCACCCTCGGGCCATTGCCGGCCACTCTGGACTTCCCTGTGTCGTTACTACCACTTCCCAGGCTGCCAGAGCCTTCCGTGGTCACATCCCAACCCCTGTCCTACCTCAGGGCCATTGCCGGCCTCTTCTGGACCTGTCAGAGATAAGAGAGTGGACTTGGAAGTGTGGGGCCCAGTCCTTGGGATCCCTTGGGAACAAGGGATGGGGAGTGTAAGGCTGCTGTCCTCGGTTCAGAGAGCTTAGATGCGTCTCCACAGGCATCCACATATGCTTCAGAGAATACGTCAGTCTGACCGTGTGGAGGCTCACCCCAAGATATTGAGAGTTGAGAAAAAATAGAGATCGTGTATACCATCAGAGATTTAGTGGGGTCCTCTCTAGGGACTTCGCTCTACCGAAAGAGCTTTAAAAACCTCTATTGTGCTCCCAGGAGGATGACAGGGCGGGGAGCAAGCACTTGAAAACATGTCCCTGGGGACAAGAATTTTGGAGAAAGTGACAATAGGGATAGTTATGAAGAGACCAAAGGTGGTCTTGTGGAAGGATTAGACCTTGTTTAATTTGCCTAGAGAGTGGTATGCAGATGTTGTGTGACGGTTGCCGGGAGGCCAGTTTTAGCTTGGTGGGAGGATAAATTTAACACCATGAATTCCTATTTCCAGGGAGTACGCCAGACAGTCCAGGTCAATTTTGAAGAAAGTGTACAAGAGAGAAGGATTAGAGTCAATGATACTAGGGTGCATGTGTTCAGACTCCGAAATCCCCTCATAGTCTGAGTTGTCTTGTGGGAGTTTAAAAGTCGCTTGTTAAGTTCTCACCATGTCTTTTTTTAAAAAAAGATTTTATTTATTTTTAGAGAGAGGGGCAGGGAGGGAGAAAGGAGAGAAACATCCATCTCTTGCCTCTTGTATGTGCCCCAACCAGGATGTACCTGCAACTCAGGCTTGAACCGTGACTGGGATTTGAACCAGCAACTTTTTGCTTTGTGGAATGGCGCCCAGCCTGCTGAGCCACACCAGTTAGGGCAAATTCTCACTGTGTTTGGAAACTTACCTAGCTCTGGAATTCTGCATCTTCAGATAACTTTTGGGCTGTCAGGGTGACAGTTCCTTAATTTGAGTTCCATTATTACTACAGCAACTGCCATTTTTTTTTTTTTGTAGAGTTGTCCTTGACACCCAGAGCTTCCCACCCTAGTTATTTAATTTTTTCTTCTGTGAGACATCGCTGTTCCAGAATCTAAGGGATTTGATGTCCTGCTACCCTCTCTTTTTTATTTTGAAACTATTTTTGAGTTTCTAGAAAGCTCTTTTGAAGTGTACCATTTGCTTAACCATGCTGGGTCACATGTTCTCTTGTGGGTTTCTGAGATAATCTATTCCTTGTGTTTATTTTAGGTCTAAGGCACTGATGTTTGAACAGGAAGCTTCAAAACTTTTAAAAGAACCTTCAGAATGGCTTTGAACCACACAAGCTAGCAGTTACCCCAGAACGCCACCTTCAGCATGCATCTCCCCTATTGGGCTTTCCTGGCGAGCTTTTTGAAGCGGTCTTTCTGCAGAGAGCCAGAGAGCTGATGTTCACATTAGTGGATCTGACTTTTCTGGTAGAATTCTCCTGCTTTATTACATTTTTTTCCCAGGATTCTAAGAGGCATGAAGGTATTCATGGAACTGAAAGGCTTGCTAGGGGGGAAGTAGCACTTTCATGTGGAATGAAAACCAAGCAAGCGGCAATTGTGACTGAAAACACTTAAGCCTCCCACGTCTGGATGCACTGGATCAGGGACACAGAGAAACAGTCACTGCTGAGGAGAGAGAAGTCATAACTGGAAAAGAAAACCCCAGTGAAGAGGATGAGGGTGACTGGAAAGTAAATGGCTGCCTCCACCTCAACAGAGACGAAATCAGCCTCGTGGTGAGTAGCGAGGCCTGCTGTGGTTTGGTTCCTGCCAGCCAGGCTGCCGGACGGATGTTTTGCGTTAACTGGAAACCCCCAGCCAGATTATCTTGATTTTATTAAGGGGGAAACAAAAAGCCATTTTCTTCAGAGCAGCTGGATCAAACATGTGAGCCTTTCCTCACCAAAACTGACATGCTCTAACCTTGTGAGCTTCTTGTAGGGTTCGAACGAGTCCAGCATTTGCTGATAGATTGTAGGGAAACTAATCATGCATCTGGCTTTGATAATATGGGCGTTGGAGTCTTCACTTTTGAAAGACAAGACATGGTTGCACTGCAGAATTACCCCATGAGGAGAGGTTTGGCCTTTGAAGAGTATTACACAATGCCTGCCTGCAACTCCGCTCCCTTCTCAACCCCAGACTGGTTAAGCCTCTCTTGTAATTTGGTTCAGCAAACCAAACGTAGGAGATAAAAGTGCAAGGCCTGGTTTCAATAGACTGAGCAGGGTTAGTGCCTGATAATGCGCATGTGGAAGGCAAACAGATGGAGCAGTTCAAAACGACGCCCACGTTTTCTTGTGTGTGCTTGGAGGAGTGGGGGAGCTTGTACCCCAAGACCCTAGGAAAGGGTAGAATGGGGCCCAGCAGTGGGGTTTCTAGGTTGAGTTTGAACCATCCATTTTTGAGGCTTTTTGGTATGGACCTGCCCTGAAGCTAGATTGGGGGCAGGCTGCACATTGGGAACTGAGGAAAGCAGACTGTACCAGTAACTGTGTTAGTGCTTGTCACCAGAGGATAAGGTGGGAGCCAGAGAGGGTGGTAGGGGCCTGGGGAAGAAGAGCGCAGGCGATGACAGTGGTCGCAGCTCCTCCTTAGGCTGCAGCCTCTCAGGTGTGCTCTCGGGGGTTCAGAAGTAAAATCCAGGTCCAGCCTTTGTGGGGTTTGCCTTGAGGTCTTGAAGAGGTTGTCACAGAGTAGACTGTAAGACTTTAGGGAAGAACAGAATTACGGGAACCGAGAAGAAAGATTCCCGTGGAGATCAGAAGTTTGATGAGGGATCGTGTTTGAATTACCCTCCTAAGGTGTTGATGGGCAAAGAGGGGTTCGGTGCTTCTCTGTGACTCTAAAAGGCCCAGTTCTTCCTTGGCAGACTCACGTCATGCACTGAAACAGGCATGTCTCCCTGTCTCCCTGTTTTCGCCGAGGCTCCGTCGCACGCTAGGCTCTCAGTCACGTTTATTAAATGAATCCGTAAGTTCCTGGTAGAAGGGATATTTCGGGAGATCTTCGTGCCCAAGGTTATGAGGAGTGCATCTGAGACATTCCTGATTTACTTTGATATCAGGTTCTTAAAATACAGTTACCGAGCCACATGCTTACATGGTTAAGGTGCAGCGTCTCAAACGAGAGGCGTCATTGCGGGGGCTTCACCTTTCCTTAGCTATCCATCTGTCTTTCCCACAGATGGTTGATGGCTGGGGGGAGGCATATTTCTAGGTAGACTCAGCTGCACTTATGAAATGGTTTTCATCTGATTGTAGCCACTGGGTTCTTCTCTCTGGCTTTGCGAACTCGAGGTAATGAGCTCTTCGCAGGCTGGGGAGCAGGAAGCCGTGCCTTCAAACGCCTTGGTCGCTGGATGAAAGGAAAACACGGCTCCACTCTGTTCTCTTGCCAGGTGGAATTACTTTTTCCTGTACGACGGTTCAAAGGTAAAGGAAGAAGGGGACCTGACAAGAGCTGGCATTTGTTATTTCTATCCTTCTCAGGTAAGCCACACAGCATGGGATGGTTTTGTTGGGAATTCACAGAACGCAGTTTGCGCCTCAAGTGGTGACTTTTCAGAAGTGGTTTTCACTGGGCCGGTTTTCTTTGGGTAATCCAGGCAATGGACGTTTCTATTGTCTTGTACTTAGTTGTACTATTTCTTGTTGCTCTGGTCTTAAAATTCCCAGGCAGCTCGGTACTTCCATCTTCCTTAGCTCTCCGTTACCTTCACGATTTTCTCTCGGCCCCCATTGCTTCCAGTTTTTGGTCAGCTCATTAACAAAAACAACTTTTATTCAAACATATGTAGAAATAGAGAGGAAGGTATCACGGGCCCTCACACCTGTCGGCAGCTGTAGCAGTTCCCAGCACTGCCGGCTCTGTATGGCCTCACCTAACCTCTGTCCCCTCCTTTTTCTTTTCTTTTCTAATGGAGTATTTTGAAGCAAACCCTGGACATTGTGTCATCTCAGCAGTATCAAATATCATCTTTAACTGAAAAGGACTTTTTGTTTTCACATCACACCTAACAAAAGTAACAATAATTCCTTAATATCATAGAGGGTCGTGTCTGTATTCATATTTCGCCTTACTATCTTAGATGTTTCTTAGACCTGCCTTCCTTTATTCTTTCCTTCCTTCCCCTTTCTCTCTCTTCTTCCTAATCAGGATCCAAACAAAGTTCACTGTTCCATTTGGTTACTGGTGTGTTACGTCCCTTTAGCGGGTAACAGTCCTCGCCCACCCACCCTTTACCCCCTCTGTGCCGCTGGGTGACTGAAGAAACCAGGTCATTTGCATGGCGGAATGCGAGCACGTCCCACGCTCCTCCTGTGGTGTCACTTAATGTCTTCTGTGCACTGTATTTCCCCTAAACTAGCAGTAAGATCTAGGCAGGGGTGGCCAACCTTTTGGCATCTCTGGGCCACAGTGGAAGAAAAAGAGTTGTCGTGGACCACACATTAAATACATTGTGACACGTAATTACAAAAAAATCTCATGTTTTACGCAAATTTACAATTTTGTGTTGGGCCGCATTCATAGCCATCCTGGGATGTATACAGCCTGTGGGCTGCAGGTTGGACACCCCTGAGTTCTAGAGCCTTGGCTGGGTTCAAGTTCATTTCTTTGAGGCAAGAATTCTTCACAGGGGGCGTGTACATTTTCTGTTCGTCACAGAGTGTCTGGCCGCCCCACTGTTGCGTTAATACTACCATCAACAGAAGGGCTGTAAGTGTGCTCCTGTGAGTGCCCTGGACGGGGCTAATCGGGGCTAATCTGGGCTGCTCTGCCGCTCTGCAGGGGCTTGGAACGGGCGTGAGAGGCTCAGGCCTCTACCCACGCATGCAGGTTAAATTATGTTACCGGATGTAATCCTGGGAACAGAAGCACCGTTCTGTGGAATCATCTTACCTTTTCACTGTGGGTGTTCTGTGACAGTTCAGTCGTCCCAGGCAGGGATCCACCAACTGGGTCTAAAAACAGCCAAAGTAACCATTTTAGGCTTCACTTAAGGTCTTTGTCACATATCCTTCTTTGTTGTTGTTTTGACAACCCTTAAAAGGGCCATTCTTCCTTCAAGGGCCACATGAAAATAGGCAGGCAGCTAGATCTGGCCTGCAGGCCATTCCTGCTCCGAGGAGTGACAGACTGCAGCCATTTCAGCTTCCTGCCTGGGATGTGCTTCTTTCCCTCAGACTCTGCTTGACCAGCAGGAGTTGCTTTGTGGGCAGATTGCCGGCGTGGTCCACTGTATCTCCGACATCTCCGGCTCTCCGCCTGCGCTCGTCCGTCTGCGGAAGCTGAAGTTCGCCGTCAAGGTTGACGGAGATTACCTCTGGGTGAGTTGAACAGGCAGAACCAGTGCCTCTGTCGTGAGTCATTTGTCTTGGTGATACGTGCTGTGATCATGAGGTTTAGAAAGTCGTGCTTTCTAGGGCCCTCAAGCCTGGACTCTCCCCCCCACCCCCCACCCCCACGTGCTGTGTCCAGGATCATCCACAATCCTCCCCCCACCATTGTAACTGAGCATGCTCCCCGCTGTGCTGGCATTCCTGCCCCGCAGGGGGCGGCTTTCTCCTCTCCTGCAGAAGATGTCAGTCAACCTGCAGAAATTCTCTTCTGTGATGAAAATAGTTTTGAATCCCCATCTTTTTTTCTTTATACTCTTTATACTGCCACACTTACTGGGTCAGTGACTCTAAGACATTGATGCGTGTATGTCAGATTTCAAAGAACAATTAAAAAGAAGAAAATAAATTTACAGCTAGTAGGACCATGTACTCTAAAGTGCAATTCTCCCGTACCTACACTTATTTTAAGCTATTCCTGAGCAGAAGGGATGTCTAAGTGTAAGGAAGTATATTCAGCTTTGTAGGTATTACTTCCAACATTTTATTACGAATTTTTTCTAATGCACCAAATAGTCAAAAGAAGTTTATAGCGAATACCCAGCCGTCGGCCCTCGGACAGCATGGGCTTGTACTGGGCGGGTCTGCTTACGTGTGGGTTTTTCTCAGTAAATACAGTGAGTGTATGTTTCTTACGATTTTCTTAGTAATGTCTTGTTTTCTCTAGCTTACTCTATTGTAAGAATACAGAACATACGCTAATACACACAACATTCAAAATACGGGTTACTCGACAGTGGGTGTCATTGGCGAGGCTCCCAGTGCACAGCAGGCCGTTAGCCGTCCAGTCTGGGGGATTCGCAGCTACATGGAGATGGTCGAGCGCAGGGGGATCGGCGCCCCCCACCCCTGAGCTGTTCTGGAGGCGACTGTGCCTCCTCGGTCCTGCCACGGACTCTGCGTTGTATTTGCTCTGTCCCGTCTCTGTCCGTCCCTTCATCTTCTTACGAATCCCGTTTTTATTTTAGTGCTTTCCCAGGTTGCGCGCGTTCACGGACTCCTCCCCGGCCCCCAGTCCTTCATCATTCGTGATGTTAACTAGAGTTCAGTATTTGTTTGTGGTTCTTTTTCTTTTGAGGTAAAATTTACACATGATGAAACGCACAAAGCTTGAGTGTGCCATGTGACGCATAGATGATGCAGCTGGCAACAGAGATCCCCATCAAGATGCAGAATGTCAGCATCATTCCAGAAAGCTCCCCCTGTCCTTGCCCAGGTCACTCTAAGCCCTGCCCTCTCTCGGGCAGCCACGGCTGTGCCTGTCCGCCCCGTGGATCACTTTGGCCTGGTCGAGAGCAGCAGGTGTGAAATAACGCGCCTGACGTTCCTGTCTTCAGGCGTCTGCCATGCCGCCCAACGTTTGTGAGACCCGCCCCTGCCGCTGCCCGGGCAGTGCCTGCCTCTCTCCCTGTCGGCCTGCATTCTGCGTCCGGGTGCATCACAGCTGCTTGGTCATTTCCCATGTTGTGGGCACGTGCACTGTGTCCCTTCTGGGGCAGTTACGAAAGGCTCCTAAGGACACTCCTATACACATCTTTTTAGTGGACATAAGTTTCCATGTCTCGTGGTAACTGTCTAGGTGTGGAATGGCTGGGTCCTGGGGTACAGGTATGTTGATTTTTATAAGAAACTGCCAGCCCTTTCCCCAAAGTGACTGTGTCACTGTACGTTCTCACCAGCAGTGTGTGAGAATTCCATCTCCCGTACTCCATGTGCTCTGCGACACTGGCCGAGTTGGTGGTTTAACTTCAGCCATTCTGCTGGCTGTGCAGTGGTAGTGCATTGTGGTTTTAGCTTGCATTTCCCTAGTGTCTAGTGGTGTTAAGGCTTTTTCACGTGCTCCAGGCAATTTGTATGTCTTCCTTTGGAGTTATATATAGTCTGAAGTTACTAGTCTGTCGGAAGTTTTTGTCTGTTTGGTAAATTGGGTTTCCTTTTTCTATTGAGTTGTAGGAGCTTTATGTATATATATATCCTGGATACCAATTTTTTGTCAGATATGTATATATTTTAAAGATATTTTCTCCCAATTTGTAGTGCTCCTATTAATTTTCTTAATGATGTCTTTTGATGAGCAGATGTTTTTAATTTGAACGAAGTCTAATTTATCAGTTTTATGGTTATTGCTTTCTCTGTCCTGTCTAAAACCGTTGCCTATCTTATTGGAGAAGATGTTTCCATGTTTTTGGTAAGTTTTATAGTGTTACCTTTTAAGTTTAGGTCTGTAATCCATCTTGGATTAATATATGTATATGCTATGAAGCAGAGGTCAAGGGTCCTCTTTTTTCCCATACAGATATTCAGTAGTTCCAGCACATTGTTGCAAAACTTTCCTCTCCT
>PVJI01023735.1:0-23021 GCA_004026765.1 Micronycteris hirsuta
CCTCTACTATATGAAATGTTAAAAGGTTTTATATAAGGACTCAGGAGTGAAGGCACCGAGGCCAGATCAGCTACCGGGGAATTCTGATCAGTCACAGCCAAGACGCTTGTGAGGTAAGCAAGCAAAATACAACCAGAGAAACAAAATAGAACCAGAGACACTGAAGTTTAGAACATTCTGGCAATAATCAGAGGGGAGGGGGAAGGGGAGAAGGGGGACAAGGGTATTCAGGAACTGCTATAAAGGACACATGGACAAAATTAAGGGGGAGGGTGGAAGCAAGGGAGGGAGGTGGGTTTGCATGGGGTGGGAGGAGGGTAAAAACAGACAACTGTAATTGAACAACAATAAAATATTAAAAACTAAGCAAAAAAAAATTCAATGAAGCTGAATGCAGCCTCTCACAACAATGCCAGCTGGCACACTGATAGAGATGGGTTCCTAGAACACTTACCTAGGAGGGGAAGCCTGCACTACAAGGCACCTGCCCTCTAGAAGATAATTCTGTTTTCTTTTTGGGTCCCTCCTTGTATATAATATGTATGTAAAGTAGATTATACATAAAGTGATTACATATATATATATAAAAGTAAAAAAAAACCAAAATATTATACATACTATTTTGTTATCAGATTTACTTAGGAGTCTACTGTGAACAAAATTTATGTTATTGCATATTCTTCCATATTACAGTATTTTTAAAGGTTGTATAGATTCTGGAATGTGGGTATACCATAGTTTATTTAATGAACTCTGCACCTGGACTTTTAAGTTTTTTCATTCTTTTAATAACTCTGCAGCAAATATATTTTTAACTAAGCCTCTGTGCTCCTCTATGATTATTTCCTTAGAATTAAATCCTAGTTGTGAAACTGATGAGTGAAGACTTAGATCAACTTTAGGGCAGAACAGTTTGAATAAACCTGAAACTATGAAGAAAATTGATTTTAGAGGCAGTCAAGAAATGAATAATAACAATGGAAACTTTCTTGAAGCAAGGATAGTTCTAAGGATCAGGCCAGGGTATCACATGCCCAGAAAGGGGCATTGTTAATACAACCCACGGGAATTACTCAGTCAGACTTATGGTTGTAGTGAGTGCTTAAAGAAATTCATTTGATATTAATGGAGTAGATGTAAGACTAAAGAAAAAATGTGCTTTTCCACGTGATTAAGCAACTAGATCAATTAAGTAGCTTTCATGATGGACTGCATGGCCAAAGAGAACTGGTTTGGAAAGTTCCCTAGATACCTTGGACAACCTTTTGCTGCTGTGAGATATATGCTGCCACAGTTTAATGGTTCTGACTCATGGGGTGCAACAGGAAGAGGGAGGTTTTCCTAGTGATCAAGACTGAAAATGACTCTTTGGAACAGAGATTTTGAGACAAATATTTCAGGCCTTGACAATGCAACAGAATTGACCTTTTTCAGAATGATTCTCTCTCTTTTTTTTTTTTTTTTGAGGAGAAGTTCATTTTAGGATTGGTTTAGACATGATGTATGCATCTGATTGTAGTTTATTCAATTCTGTTCTCAAATGTTAAACATTGGATTGACTGTTCTTCAGACATATTTTCCCGTCTAGACACAACCTAAATAGCAGGCAGCAAGGGGCTTTGTAAATATCAGTTTTTATCTGCAAATCCAAAGGTAACCTGGGGCCACGTGTCTGTTGTTTCTCTCACACACAGTATGACAATCTCAGCTTCCCATAGCTCTATTTGGCATCAAGCCTAAAAAATTTCAGCGGGAAAAAGTAGTTACATTCAGTCTTTGTGTAAATACTAAACAAATCTGTAAGGATATTTAGCACCTTACCTTCTCTACGAAGTGAGATGAGGAAGTTGTCAAATGTCTGCAGTTTGAACTGCTTGAGAAGCTATAGTTCCCCACTGCCCAATATTCTCAAAACCTGTTAAGTGTGTCCATTCAGTATATTGGTAGGTATAGTTCTGGGAGCAGTCTGGAATTGCAAAGGGTATGGAAATGGAAAAAAAAAAACATTAATTATGTTTAACTTTGTTTGCTGCTAATCAGTGAAAAGGTTAATCAACATTTGAATCTTTTAATAGCTTCTCTCAAGCTTTCATAAAATCTGAACAGTTACTATTGTCTCACTGGTGGAGATATATATGAAAAAATTTATATTTCTTTCCTTAAAATAATAGTCATGGGAATATATTAAAGGGAGTTAGGCTATTCATGGGGGGTAGCTGAATCTTGGACATACCATTTAGGCCAAGTTCGTTGAATTTATATTTCTACATATTTTGCTGTCCTAATTCTATTTTAGTGATAACATCTTTAAGGGGAGGGGCAGAGTAGGAAAGAGAGAATATGATTATAGTCTATATCATATAATGATACACTTACTGTTGTTAAGTAAAGTAAATCTGTACACTTAAAATAATTAGAACTGAGTGATGAAAAACATTTATTTGTAGAGTTTTACATTTTATATATCAAATATATATTGTTATATTTATTCACATTCAGCTCAATTTTATTGGCATTTCCTATGTGTTGGACACTCTACCCTGTCCTTGGTAGGTATCAAGGGGGACTAGAACATGTAGGAAATGCATTTCCCTCTTTTCTGCCTTGCTTCCACCTCCCTCCCTCCCCTATAACAGTATAATGCCACCTTCTAACTGTCCCATATAGAGCTTGTCCTTTGTCTCTGCTTACAGTGGTGTGTTTTCCAATGTCCTGTGCTTTTTCCTTGCTAGGGCTCACTCTGTAGCCACTGAAGTAATATCTAGCTCACAGGCTTCTGTGAGGGTGAGTAAATGAACACATTAAAGCACTTCGAACAGTTGTTTGGCATTAGGTGCTCAATAGACTTTAGTTATTTTTGTTATCTATCCATTCTTTGAGGACTGGGGCTTGTTCTCCTGGGTCAGCCATCTTTTGTTCAGGTCCTTTCTGGGTGAGAAGATCTCTTGCTTTCTATGAGGAATACAAGAAAAATCAAAGCAAAGATAAGAGTCTTGGTATTTAGGTTAAAAACAACATTGAAAGTGACCTTTGTTAGATAAGAAACTACAAAGTTATCCACAGGACACACATATTCTATACACTAAAGTGTTTATAAATAAAACATTAGTTACAAGGTGTCATAGATTGTATTTATTTTGTCACACTTTTTTTATTTTTAAGTTTTGCAATCAATCTGTATACACACATATAAGATATCAAAAACTGAGAATCACTCCAAAGAAAAAATATCCATGCAAAATCGCTTCTTTTTGATTTCCCAAACAACTCAGTTTATTTCTAACAAGAACATCAGAAAGCACCACAGAAGAGTGACCTTTAAAGAAAAGACCTGACAACCAGATAAACTACACACCATTTGCTGAGGGATTCAGTGGAATTTACTCCATCTATTTCCCTGGCCCCTAGAGGAAATTATTCATTCTGGAAGGGCACAGCTGATTGAAGAAGGAAGACTCGGATAGAAAAGAGAAAATGCTTTGAACTGTGTTTATGGCAAAGAGTCTAGACTTATAGATTTACCTTATAAAGTGAAGCAGTTGAACTAGATAATTTTATTTTTTACTTTTTAAACATAAAAATGCTTAACTCTTTTTCAATTACAGTTGACATTCAGTATTATTTTATATTAGTTTCAGGTGTACAGCATAGGGGTCAGACATTTATATAATTTACAAAGCTTTTCCCCAATAATTCTGGTATCTATCTGGCACCATAGATAGTTAATACATCATTGACTATATTCCCTATGCTGTACTTTTCATTCCCATGTCTAATTTGTAACTACTAATTTTCACTTCTTAATCTCTTCCTTTTTCACCCAGAAATAAATCCATGCCTGTATGGTCAATAAATATATGTTAAAGGAGGCAAGAATATACAATGGGTTAAACACAGTCTCTAATAAATGATGTGGGGAAAATTGGATAGACACATGTGAAAAAGAGGAAGTTATATTGCCTTCTTACACCATATAAAGGAATAAAATCAAAATGGATCAAAGACTAAAATATAAGACCTGAAACTATAAAACTTAGAAGTAAACATGGGCAGTAAACCCATGCTTCTATTGTTCATAGTAACATTTTTTTCTGATACATCACCACGAGCTAGGGAAAGAAATTAAAAAAAATAAACAAATGGGATTACATCAAACTAAAAGTTCTTGCACAGCAAGGGAAAACAATAACAAAACATAAGAACAGCCTTCTTACTGAGTGACAGAAGACATTTGCCAATGATACATTTGATAAGCGGTTAATATCCACAATATACAAAGAACTCATACAACTCAACACACACCTACACATGAAAAACAATCCAATTAAAAAATGGTCAGTGGATCTGAATAGAAATTTCTTCAAAGAGGACATACCAAAGAGGTTGCCAGTAGACATACAAAAGATGCTAAACATTATTGATCAAAAGGAAAATGCAAATTAAAACCATGGGATGTTGTTTCATACCTGTCAGAATGGCTGTCATCAATAGATCAACAAACAGCAAGGGTTGGTGAGGATATGGAAAATAGAGAACCTTTGTGCAATATTGGTGGATTGCAAATTGGTACAGCCATTATGGAAAACAGTATGGAGGTTCCTCAAAAAGTTAAAAATAGAATTACCTTATGACCCCACAATTCCACTTTTGGGTACATATCTGAAGAAATCCAAAACACTAATTCAAAAAGATATTTGCACCCCTGTGTTCATTGCAGCATTATTTATAGTAGCCAAGATATGGAAGCAGCCCAAGTGCCCATCAATAGATGATTGGATGAAGAAGATATGGTACATATACACAATGGAATATTAATCAGCCATAAAAAGTATGAAATCTTATCCTTTGTGACAACATGGATGGACCTAGAGGGTATTGTGCTGAGTGAATTAAGTCAGAGAAAGACAAATGCCATATGATTTTACTTCATGTGGAATCTAAAAGACAAGCAAACAAGAAAACAGAAACATGTTCGTACATATAGTGGACTAGATCACTTTAAAGGAGCTTTCCAGGTCAAACAGGGTGAGCTGTACCATGCTAAGCTATACTGTGTCTGTGCCATTTATGTGTTTTGTCATTTATTAAAAAATATTTATTCAGTACCTAGTGTAGTTAGGCTCAGCTCAATTCTTGAGTAACACACTTGGTAGGGAAATGACCCTCCTGTTACTGTATGTTTATAACTCTTGTCAGACTATTGTGCTTTTTGTATTATGCCATGGTATTTTGGTGATTGGGGTTGTGGAGGGAGCTGTGCGGATTGTGGAGTTTTCAGAGAGGTGAAATCTCTCATAGTAGCAGCTACCTGGGGAAGAGGTGGTCTCTCAGTTTGGTTCACCTGACAAGGAGATCGCTTAATCTTGAAGAAACTAGTAGATTTTTAGGAGAAAGGAGAACTGGTGAATTGCATTTTGGGATGTGGTACACAACATTTTGCTAAAGCCAGAACTGCTTATGGTGAAGACCCATGAGAAGGCCCCCATTCTGCCTTCTCCTTTACTTTTACTGACTCTCTACTCATAGCATAAAATGAATCCCCACTAACGATCACAACTGATCTGCAAGACAAGAGGCATTTTATTTTTATATGAAGAAACTAGATTTAAGAGAGAGAAAACACTAATAAAGTTTCAGTTGCAAGAATAGAAATCACTCTAGCTATGTTAAGTGAAAAGGAATTTAATTAAGAAATTTAGGTATTGACAAAATTATGGAGAGAGCTGAAGGAGCAGCACCTAACCTGGTCATCCTGGAATGATTCCCAGAACACCAGCACAGAACTCTCTGGCTAAAGGAACTTTTACCTATGCTACATTTGGGCAAGTAGGAATCGTGAAGCTTCCTGTCACTTGCTGCTCCAAGACTGCACTCTTAAGCTGTGTTCTAGCGTTTAGATGCTGACCTCAGACTGAGTGGCTGATGAACCAAGCTGAGACTGCAATCCCTGTGCTATCAAAATGAATACACTACTTCCTGCCTGTCAACCTCACTAAGCTAGTTACTGGACACTCAGACCTTTGCTAATGCTGTGTTTTAGGAGAATCAAAGCCCTATGACCTCTATATTCCTACGTGTCAGTAGAAATAGTAGGAGCTGCAGAAGAGGCTTCTGGAAACTTCTGTTTTCTAAATATCTCATGAGCACTTTACATTTTTAGAGCCTAACACACACCCTAAATCTAAGTTGCAAGGGAATCTGGGAGAAGAGGTTTTCAGGACAAGAAGTCGAACTGAAAACATGTTGTGCATTAAATGCCTATACAAGGGAGGTACTCCTATTTGGACTCAGACTTGTCTAAATTTCAAGCCTTTAAGTGTGTGCTCTGCAGAGAGTTTTAGTGTGAATAAATGAATGCATGCATTCATGAGTGAGTTATGGATATATGAATAGCATCTCTTTCTAAACTCATTTTTGCCTGGGAAATAGTCAGCTAAGCAACCTTCAGGTGACCGGTTGTTCCTGTTCCTGGGATCACTCTGGAATTGGACTATAGTCCTCAACCGAACTCACTCTCAGTGTGGCTGGGGTGTTCAAGTGACTTGTTCCCAAATCCCACCTGTTAATCCCACCTGAAGCCTGAAACCTGGCTCTGAATCTCGATCCCTAGACTAGGCAACCTGCCTGCCCTTGTCATCTGGATTATGCTGGCCTCTTCCTGGGAAGGGGGTGGAGAAAATATTGTCCAGTTTCTAGGTTCTATGAACCTTTTTTAAGTTACCAGACACAATGATCCAGCTGATGTAAAGAAACTCAGTCATTCTAAAATATTGGTATTGTTTCCATCTCCATTTCTGCCCTGTGAATATGGGCTTCTATTTTTTTCTAGTACAAAAGCTCCTATTCACTTCATAATCCCTTCCCACCACTCTTTGAATGTCAGTAGTGGATTTAGACTCCTTTTCACTCCCTCCTATTTCAGATGCACAATCGCAGCCTTCTGTTGTTGCTTTTCGTTCAGGTAAGGCCTTCTTGTCTGTTGCTCTCCTAACTGCAAGGCCCACCACAAACATTTTGGAGTTAAAACAATTATGGGCAGCTGTCTTTAAATTAGGTTTTGAACTCCTGAAAAGGTAGGGATCATGTTTTATAATTTTGAACTCAGGGACTTAATGTTTGCTGTTTCATGTAAAAAGAAATGGAATAGGAATTTTCCTAACAGCTGCCCATTAACAATAAATTCCTGAATAGTGGAGGGCTACAGCCTATAAGTGCAAGGCATGGAAAATACAGCCCAGAAGAGCCAAAGTTGGGTGACGTAAGTAGCTAAGTCACTGACTAACAGAAAGACGTACTCTCATTAATTTGCAACAGTTACTCATGGCGTGTTTCCTCAGTGTTGAAGCCAAGAAGCAGGCCAGGGAAGGTAGAGCTGGACAGGCAGTCTTGGAGAAGGCAGCCACCGATGGGGTGAGCCTCTATTCTGCCGTGTGTTATGTCATTTAATCCTTGTAATAACTCATTGAAGTAGGCACGGTATTTATTTAGTTTTATTTAAAGACAAAGAAATTGAGGATTACTGAGGTTTGGTAATTTACCTAACATTATTTTCATGTGGTTGTGGTGGAGTTGAGATTCCAATCTTTATCTGTTTGGCTTTTTTGGGGTGGAATTTCCTTTTTCATTGTTAATTGATTCATATATGAGGATATCCATTAGTGTTATATTCCTGGAACTCTCTATACTCCTCATTCCTTTAGATGTTACTGGTTAATATGGGAGTAGGATTTCAGCTTTAAATTTTTTTTCTTTTGGAAAGCAGAATTTTGGTCTGCCCCTCTTTGCTGTACCTTTTCTAGGGCCAACGCTTAGAACACAGCTTGGTGTTGGTGGTAAGTCTGTCATATTCTGGGGCTTAGTTTCAAGAATCTCATGGTTGTCGGAACCTAAGTCACATTCATGAATATCACTGATACCAATATTAAAAGTGATATTTAATTATTAATTTGTCTATACTTTTCTGAACAGTTTGGTTCTGAAGTAAGTTGGAAAAAAATAGTTTAAGTTTTAACTCCCTACTATGTTCCTTTCCCTATATAAAGCTAAAATATATTAAACCTAAAATGGGCAGAAGATGAAAAGAAGACAGTAAATAGCAGACATGAAGTTTGAAAGAGAAAGAAAAAATAAAACAGCTCTGCTGTTGGGGAAGATACAGAGAAAGATAATCAAGTCCATACATCATAACCCCAGAGTGCATGGTATGGCATAATAATTAATGTTTATGATACAGTCCTTGGTCCATCAAGAACAATGAGATTATATTCAGCAGACTTTCTTTTCTTTATATAAACTGAAGAAAAATTTTTAATAAATTTTAGAAAGATTTATTGTTTGATAAAGGAAATATCATTTTGCTTATATTTGTTAGACTCTCTAAGGAATACCATTGTGAAAATACTTAAATATATAATAGCAAAAGGGATTGTTGAGGATAACTTCTTAAGAATCCATTACCTTTAAAATTAAAGATTTTTCCACAGCATCTGCACTGGCTTTCTCTACTTCAGTTTGCCGAACCAGGAATAATTTTGAAAGTCTTATATTAGTTGGTAAAATCAGCTGTAAGTGCCTCTTTTTAACATGATGGTGTAGCTGTTGCCAGTGGAAGTGGAGTTCTTTCACGGGATCCTGAGAAAAGCATTTCGCAGGCCTGCGCATGAGAGATTGTGGTGTGGCAAGATTTATTCAGGTGGAAAGAGAAGGCTGCCCCTGTCCCATCGCGTCTGTCCTGCTGTGGAACAGGTCCCACTATGTCTTCAGCAAGGCCGAAACAAAGGGTGGTGTTCAGACTTTCTGTTTTGTATGAAAGTTTAGTCGTTTGGAGCCCACGGCAGCTGCTAAGCAGTTTCGGTGCTCACACAGGTAGCTTAGCACTGTTTTGGCTGTGCTACTGTATACCCAGGAGCCTGTGTTTGGAGTCCACACAGCTGCAAGACCCGCGTGGTTATTGACAGAGAATATGCAAACAAATGGGGCGAGTGTATTAGAGAGAGCGAGAGAGAGAGAACTTCTTTATTAAGCTAGGTTGTTATTTTCTCAGGCTTGGGACAGACCAGGTGCTTTTTCAGAATAACTAATTAGCTTTCCAAGCTTTCATGTGCTTCTGATGGGTCCACCCCTTAGGCAATTGAACCCTTTCCCAGATTAGACTGACAGACCTTTATGGTCAAGCTCCTCCCCCCTGCCCTGTCATTTTGACTTCTTACCTCCCCCTGCTCCCCTCAACAATCTGGTACTGAAGCGGGGAAGAGAGGGTTAATCCCCTTGGAAGGACAATGCTGAGATTACCTGGGGAGTGTATGGCGCTGTAATTTCCTGGTGAAACAAGTTTATTCTACCCAGTTGACAATGCTTAATAATGTCTGATTCCCTTTCTTTCCTTCATTTCTTAGTAACTAGCTACCTATGCTAACAATGGATCAGTTGTATTTTGTTTTTAAGCAAAAGATGTAAAGTATCTATTTGGAGTTCAATTAAACTGAATCTTAGGGTTCAAACTCATCAGACTTAAATTATAGTTAAATAAACTCAGTAATGGATAAAGTGTTTTATTCATTTAGACAATAGATATTTTAATTGACATTACAAGTAAGAAAGGGAAAGTTTGGCAAGTTTGAATGTCTTCAGGAGAAGGTGTGAAGGTGTAAATTCTAAGAGATACACCGCCCCCCCCCCAAACGTTGGCACAATGCAGATGTTTACCTGGCTTTGTCAGAGTCCTGGGGTTGAGCAGACTGGGAGAGGCTGTCCTCATGTTAATCATCCCCCAGAGAAGACTAACAGTGTATCAGATCTCAATGGAGTAGGGGAAGTTGAAGAGGAATATTCATAACCTCATCCAGTGCACCCTCTCTGTTGCATCAGCTCACCTGTGAGGCCAAATTAATAATTTAAAGGTTGTTTCGTAAGCATGGAATTAATGCAAAGGGAGGTGGGTAATTTTAAAGATTTCAACCAGTTGATAATAGGGACTATTGAATCATCCCCGAGTCACATTAGGGTTGTAATAATATATAATTACATTTATCAATATCTTTGTCAGGCACATTACAAGTGCTTTACTTATATTGATTCATAAGTACTCCCAGTAACCCTATGATGTAACCTCCTAGTAGGTGTCTTCTCCCCTGAAGTCGATAAGAGAGTAAATACAGAGGAACCAGAGCTTAATTCTCTAAAGGTTATAGGGCTGGCAAATTTCAGAGGTTGAACTCAAACCCAGGCAATTGAAGTCCAAAGCTGACGATCTTTATCCTATTTTATCTCTTTGGAGTAATTTGTTTTTCCAGGATTCAGTGTTTCTTCTCTCATGGTAGTGTTGAATAAACACGTTCTCATTTCTTCTACTTTCTATGTTCCAAGCTCTCCACTGCAATTTTGTTCTTAGTCTTCCTCCAGATAAATTGCAGTCATATGGGTTGTTATTGTGTACTAACTTATAATCACACTGTAGTTCTTTTACTCTGATATTTCATCCAGTCCATTTGGACTGAGTGTTATGTGTTTGCAAATTCTCTGTTCATCCATTTTTATAATGTTTGGATTACTCTCAGAGGGGAGAGAGTCTTGAAGTTCATTCTCATCTAATGGTGTGTATATTTTCTAACTTTACTGCAATTTTATTTCTGTTGCTTTTAAGTTCTTAGGAATCTGGTAGGACATACTTCTCATTATTGTTTTCATGTAGAACCAACAATTAAAAGATAAAATATTGATAGAAATAGTTTCAGAATAGGTCACAAAATCATTTGCCTTTTGACAAGCGGATACATCCTTAAGAATTCCAAAATTATTCATTGTTAGATGAATCCTAACCTTTTACAATTTTCTTCCTTACTTAATTGAATTTTAAGAACTAGGAATGGCAAAAAAAAGGTCTTACTTGTCACAGTTTACTTTTTTATCAGCACTTAGAGATTGTCTAATAATAGCATGGCAGGGGATTTTATATTTGTGGGTTTTGGTATAGCTGATGGTGCAACGCACCTGAATGTTACCAGTAATTGGACCTTGGATCAGCAACCTTGGTGCTTGAGTTCTGGATAAGAATTCAGGGCTGAGACTCTTAACTATAAGCACATGTTTATTTAGAAAATTGCAGAGGTAGAGTGAGTGAGCTGTAGAAGAAATGGGCTCAGGAAACAAATTACAGAGGCAAAAGAAGGACCTCTGGATTGTAGGAGAAAGAGAGAGGCAAACGTACCTTGGGGAGGTGGGGGGAGGGGAGGGGTGGGAGAAGGGGGTGAGGAAAGGCACAGGTGTGCTCCATAGGAAGAGCTGCTCTGCTTCCTCCATCCTGAGGGCTTTTATAGGAGGTCTCAGGGAAGGCTCTAAATAGCGTATTCATCAGCTTTCTGGTTTTGTCTTCTCAGGGTTGTGTTCTTTACTGATTGGTCAGCACCAGGATAGGGCTCATTAGTCATTGCACTGGTTCTAATGTCAGCCATGGTGTTGCTCTCTCTGGTGTTGCTGCTTTTCTGGACCTGGAGCTGAGATACAATTGAGGCCTAAATGTCGTCTCTAGTTTGACTAAAATTCTGTCTTCATGGTCAGCAGACCCAAGGCTTTGTTCCTAAAATCATTTGATTCGGGTCAGAACTTCATTGTCCTGAGGGCCCAGTGCTGAAGGGAGTGGTTGTGCGAGGGCTTGTATGGGTGTCGTGTGAGGCTATTCTCTGGCCCCTTGTTCCTCCTCTACGGGGGTCTAAAAGCACAGGACTAGCGATATGTCAGGGGAAGAAAGGTCACCTTGAGGGTGAAATCCTTGTTTTCCCAGTTTTGCCCATTGCTAGGCACCCTGGGCTTTCCGTCCTGGAGACCTTCTGTACCTCGCCTATGGTTCTTTCTCTGCTCAAGTCTATCTAACTGGCAACCACAGTATGATAAATTTGCCATCACTAATCATATGAGTCATGGCTTTGACATGAGCTTAAAGTTCCCTCCAAAGTGTTTTATGTTCTTCTGCAAATGAAGAGGTAATATCTGACTTGAATTCTAATGTTAGGATATATTTCAGATTCTCTGAAGTATTCCTGGAGATCCTTGGGAGGAAGGTGTTGTAAATAACCACCTATGAAGTATTTGAGAATTATTGTGTGCTGCAACTTCATCTGACTGCACAGAGACCTGGGGCGGATTATGAATCAGCTCGTGGAGGCAGCTCAATTTTCTGCACTGTCGATCACCTTAAAGACAGGTGAGATCCTATAACAAATAACCCTGCACCTCCAAAATCCTACATGGATTCTCAGACCCTCTGAAAGCTTTGACTGGATTTTCTTGGCTTGGCAGTAAACCGTAAAATGATTGGCAAAGTCACTGTGTCACCTGGCAGAGTGGCAGGGTTGGTGGCCGCACACACCAACGAGAGGAAGAGAAGGGGATGGGACTGTCTAAACTAGTGTACGGCTGTGAGGCCTAGATTCCATCCTGGGTTCCATAAGTCTTTGGAGATGTTTCAATTCATAAGTGATAAATATTGTATATTGCAGCTCAGGTCACAAGAGAGTTGTAGATGATTATATGACTCTTGATGGAGAAAAGTAATGCTTTGGGAGAAGGGGAGGTGAGATGAGGGATGATAAATAGAGGGAATTAGAGACACATTTAGTTCAGAGAGGCTGAAGTAATGCTGTGATGAGAGAGTACGGAAATGTCAGCAGCAGATGGGATCTGCCATCACTTGGCAACTGTGGACAGTTTTGGTCCCCATAACAAAAGTATGGTTCCCTTGGAGTAAAAGGTGATTTCACAAAACAATAGCAGAAATGTCTAAGGAGTATGAAACAGCAGAACAGCTATTTAGTCCGAAACATATCCTTTTGAGAGAGATGTTGAATGAGGGAATAAGAGGCAAACAAGGAGACTAAATAGGGGTACGAGCTAAAGTTTAAGAATTACGTTAGTCCTCTTTAAAACTTCAGTTAGTCACATTCATAAAAAATTATATTGTAATCATTTCTTGGGTTGCCTATTTTTGAATGAAATAATCTGCCTTTTGCATTTGGAAAATCTGTTTAAAAATGTTAGTTCATAAATTGATTTCAAAGTCAAAAGTCAAAAAATAAAATCAGTTTATTCTGTTCATTAAATTTCACATACAAGTGAGATCATACAGTGTTTGTCTTTCTCTAACTGCTTATTTCACTTATCATAATGATCTCCACGTCTGATGAACAAAATAGAAACAGAAGCGTGGACACATGGAACGGACTGGCAGCTGCCAGAGGGGAAGAGGGACTGGATGAAAGAAGGTTGGAGGGAAGAGCCAACAAACATACATGCGTGACTCATAGCCACAGGCAATGCTGCGGTGATGGTCAGAGGGCAGGGGGGTGAGGGCTGGGTGGGGGTGGGCAAAAGAGGGGCAAATGGGAACATCTGTAAAAGTATCAACAATAAAAATGAAAAAATTACACACAAACTAGTCATATTAAAAAGAAAGTTTTTTTAATTCAATATATATATTTTCACATCACATAATGTACCTTCCACCTTTCTTCATGTGGATGGGGAATAATGCAAATATAACCGTCACCTGCTTATCGCTCCCATTTTGTTAACTTACAGGCAAACAAGCTGGTCAGCAAGCACGTAAAATGTAGAAAGGCAAGAGAGAGAAGTTTGTACTATAAAAGCATTCTAAGTAAGTGTATTATACCTTTTACCCTCCAGCAAATATCATTGAAAGGTACATTCTCACTTACTAATAAGGTGGTAAAGAAAGACTCCTACTCAATTCCTTCTTTGGTTACTCACTGTGTTTCCCCCTTTCCAACCAGCCCCGGGGTGAAGGCAGCATTGAGTGGCGTGGCGTACATTTCAAGTTGAGCTTTTGTTTCTTTTTGTTATTGATAAAAAAGTTTAATTGTGAAGTGGATAGGATTTACTAGTTCACTGTCAATAATTTCTGACAATAGGACTGATAATATAGGCTATACGAAGCTATACGATTAAATTGTACTTTAATTAGTTTCTCAGGGTATAAATTTCACTCTTGGACTTAAGTTTGTTGGTAGAACTTGATTATTGCTGAAACAATAAAAATACATATTTCCCAACATGTGGGGAAAGTGGTCTCAAAGCTTAAAGAATATTTTTTCATTTTGATCCATTTCAGTGTTTCTTTGAAAAGGTAGAAGCCCTAAGTTCAATTCAACCTAGTTGAATTAATATATTTTTGATTGCTTTTAATATCAGGGAAGTGATAAATAATACAATTTATTTCTGCATTACTGAGTGCCAGAGAGGGGAGGTTCTGAAGACAGGCCTAGTTTAACTTTCTTACTTATATTCATCAAAGCTGAGGCAGACGCTAGTGGAGACTCACATTGCACTTGTGTGAGGCATACAATGATTTTCTGCCTCAGAGCAGACAGATGGAACCACAAAACTTGCACTGATTTATTCCATAAAGAATTTGAGGGAACTGAGACAAATACATTGACTGCAAGGACTTGACAGTGATTTAGCTAAGAGTTTCTCAAGCATGTGGTAGGATTCCATGCTGAAGAGTGTGAATGGGTCCCTGGTGGAGGCAGGCAGTTGGTAACAGAGATCTTTCCTTGCGGAAGCAAAGTTCTTAGTCTATCTGAGGTTCTGGGCCCCAAACCTACAGTCTGGTAGGAATGTGATTATGATAAGTTCCCAGTCACAGGGGAGTAGGGGCAGGAGGGCTACACAGATAAAGGAAACAGCAACTTCAAATAGCCCCAATTTTTGTTTGGAGGAGTCCCACTCTCAGCCCATGTGGTTTGGGTGGGCTGATCCCACAATTAGTACCAGGGGTTAGCCCTTATTGGCCTAAATCAAAGAGCACATGCTATCCCCTTGGTCATGATTTAGAGATGAAAGTAGGATCCAAACAATGAGGCTTTTTCATGAGGCTTCAGGAAGAGAGATCTCTTTTCCGCTAGACTTAAAGAGGAGAATATGTGAAGAAGGGCAACAGCCATCTTGCTCCCACATAGATTCTGAGCATGACGTCAATACCGAGGACTTCTGAGCCAAGAGATGGAAAGAGAAGAATCAGATCCTGGTCACACTGTTGGAGCTCCAGCATCAAGATTTGTTGGGTGTGGTTTCTAGATCACAGAGGCTGGGATTGGATTAGGAGTATAAAAAGTTTATTGAGGAGTAACACTAGTGGAAGAAAAAGGGAGGAAAAAAGATTCTGCCGGAAGAGCTCCTGGGCCACAACGCAGACCTGATAAAAGTCTCTGCCAGCCCACAGGGAACTCTACAGCAAAAACTGCTCACTAGAAAAATGGTCCTGTTACATGGAAATACTGAGTTTCTTGTAAAAACATCTTGCTCAGTCACTGGCTGTGGGCACCTGGGGAAGAACCTAACTGTGCCTCAGAAGCCGAGGCTGACCACACGGGGTAGTAAGTAGAGCTTGTTAACTAACCACATTCCTCACAGTTGGACAGCCACACTGCCTGACACATGAGGTACTGAAAAAGTCAGCTGTATCGTTTATATGGTCCAATATATCCCCTTTAGGCTTGAGATACTGAAATGTAACTGAAAAAGTTCTGACTTAGGGAAAGAAGCTGGGTTTCTGTTCTAGGGTAGCGGATGAGAGCATGCCCGTAGGTCTGAGATGCAGGAGCTGAGTCCACTGATCAGCATTGGGTAATGAAGCCAGATCATCAAAAAGGAGGCATTTAATGGATGAGGACCTGGAGGAAGAAGCTCTTGTATTTTCTATCTCAATCAGGTTGGCTTGTTCACCTATTAATTGCTTCTTTCTATGCCTTTGTCTGCCTTGGGTGATTTCAACATTCATGTGGAGGAGCTTTCTGCTCCTAAGGCTTGACCTCAGCTGTTAGTGGTTTTCACCTCAAATCCATTTCAGCAACTGACTCCTTAGCCCATGCTCTGGATTTTGTCATCAACTAGAACTGCTTTACTTCCCAAACCTTAGATAAGGGGGAAAAATTGGGACAACTGTAATAGAAGAACAATGTAAAAAACTAATTTTACAATCACACCCTCTACTCCTTCCATCTTTCTCACTCTCTGTAATCAATGTGATATACCAACATATAGACATTTTTAGATTTCTGAATTATTGTTTATTCCCTTCCTGTTCTAATTTTCAGGCTGCCTTTGGCTTCACTTCATTTCTGGCCCAGCACGGACGCCATGTCGGTTACCTGACTTTTTCTTCCTCCCCCTGGGTTTAAACGTGGCGCTCTCCAGAATTCTACTCTCATTCCGTTTGCTTTTCTTGGATATTATATTCCTATCATTCCCACTGCATTTATTCAGAGATAAATTTTAAGTCTATCTTAGTGTAGTTTTATTTTTCACATATCAGATTGGCAAAAAAATTCCCAAAGCTTGACAAGAGACATTTATAATGAGGTTGTATTGGAAACAGTTTCTCCCATACATTTCTGGGGGAATGAAAAAAAGTACACCTTTTTTGGAGCATAATCTATCAATATCTAGCAAAATTGTATATGTACTTATCCTTTAAGTCAGAAATCCCTCTTCTGGTTATCTAACCCAAACATATATTAGACAGAAGACAAAATGACATATGCATAAGGTTTTTCATTGCAGCATCATTTATGATAGCAAAAGACTGGAAATAACCCAACTATCCATCAAGAGGGGATTAGTTGTGTAAATTATGGCACCTAATGGAGTACCATGAAACTATGAAGGAGAATTGCCTAATTACCTCTCACTTTGTTTGAAATGTTTTAGAATGAATTGGTAAGGCTATAGATGAATATATAAATTATTAAGTTTCTAAGCAGGTAAAGGATTCTTTTATTTTGTTTTGCTTTTCTAAGTATTATTGTGATGTAAACAGGTCAAGTATTGTTTTATTTAGCTTCATAAGCCTTTGTATTAGAGTTTCAGGCTATCATTACAAAGAAAGGAAGGTACTGAAAATTTAGGGCTGACATACAAAGAAAGGCCTCTGTCGGCGTGCTCTATGCACTAGGCGGAGGCACGTTATGCTGTTTGAAACCCACAGGGTGTGGTGACCTTCATGGAGGGGTCAAGTCATCTAGACGGTCATTTCATAGGCCCTTCTGTAAAGGGCAGGCCATATGATCTTTGTCCCAACTACTCAACTCTGCTTGATTGCAAGAAAGCAACCACAGACAATAAGTAAACAAATGAATGTAACGGTATTACAGTAAATTCATTTACAAACATGGCTGGTGGTGGCTGGATTTGGCCCATGGGCCTTGTTTGCCATCTCTTGCTTGAGGCCAAACTCTGATCTGAGCAAGGCTCTCTGCCTCTTCTTAGCTAGCGTCTTCACCTGTGCTGCCATTCTCACTCCCCCAAACCACCCTAGTATCCTGTTTTCTCAGAATGATACTTTATAGATGATCTGCTTGATGTATTCTATGAACCTCAAGAGGTTTATCCTATTAAGGGCATATTAGTATTTAATAGGGAGTTCTGAAATAAAAATAAAAAGGCCTGTTCATGAAAAATAGGGGAAATTTTATCTGGCCATAAAAATGCTTATTGATTATAGAAAATTTGGAAAAGAATGAAGGAAAAACACAAGTTTTACTATACTCAACATTTTTGAGCACTAATGAATTAATTTCGTATTGGAGTGTTTCAGAGTTTCGGGCATGCAACTCACGTCACTACCCAACATAGTGCACTTGTCTACTATTTACCAAAATGAGGGCTGCTGCCCGTTTTTATTATTTGTGAGGGAAACTCTGTTTCCAGATTCTTTTATTCTGTCTAGCCCTAATTTCTTATCTCTCCAATGAGGTGAATTCTTTGATAGAAGTATTGAATTATAATATCAACTAAAAAAAGCAGACCTGAGAAAAATAATATATGACTTGAGACACGTGACTTATTTTCTATGGTTCTCAGTTTCCTTTCCTGGAACATGAGGGGGTGGGCCAAGATGATGGCTAAGGTCCTTCCAGCTCTCAGACTCTAGTATTTTGTGGAAACAATTTGATTTAATGATTTCAATATCAAGGCCTCTTTAGAAGGGTGCCATGATATTGTACAGGTTAGTAAAATGAGAGACTTAATGACGCTAGTATGGAATTAAAAGCCAAATCAATTAATCAAATCAAATCTCGGGCCCAAGAATATCATGGAATATACTTGCAAAAAGAGCTGGAGTTAGAGACAGTGTGGGAAAGGTGAGGAATGAAGTGAGTATTTATTTGAGAGAACCAGGTATTGCAATAGAGGAGGTAGGAATAATGAATTCATTTATTCCATCAGATATGTGTTGGGAATCTTTTATATACCAGATCAGTAGGCCTTAGCAATACAAACATATAAAAGACATTATCCCTTACTTTCGGGAGCCAATTATTCAATTGTGGACAACACATTAACAAATAATTACAATAGTCTAAGAAGTATTTCACTGGAATAGAGAGGTCACAAATACTGGGTTGTTACAAGGTCAAAATGATCTTGTGTTAAAACATGGCAGATTTGTAGAGGAGTTTTTTATTGAAGACAACACACTATTCTAACTCTATAACTAGACTTTATAGTTTATTTGACAAGTTATTTATTCCCCAAATATATAAAACATGCTGAAATAGAATTTCTGTGATTAAGTTTGTTTAATAATTCAACAAAATATATGCAATGCCACATTTTTAATTTAAGACTGAACCTTACTTTGTTTTGTGAGAAAGCTAGGAAGAGAAGAGGGAGCAGAAACCCTTAAACATTGTCTCCATAATTGCTGGGACAGTCATCTCCAACCTTAGCCAATAGCTCATTGTACTCTAAATACAACTTGTCATCTTGTGACAAAATTCAATTTTCAGAATAACTGAAAACTCTACTTCAATTTTCAATTGTTTAGTATACTTGAAAACCAAAAATTTACAGAAGCCTTTTTCATATTTATTTTATGTCAGGTGATAGGGAATTCTATCTTCTATGTTCCTAGAAGTTGGTAAGATTGATGAGTTGTTTATGTAGGCAATCAGAATTCAGTTTGGGCACTATTAAATAATGCATTGTCTCTCTACTTTAGCTTAACATGGTTTTATCCCTAAGTCATTTTGAAATGGTACCCACAAAGATATTTAATTCATTGATCTTATGCCCTAAAGAGTGATTCTATGTAGTAGTTGTATGCTAGTTAATACACTGGTAATTGCTCCTACTGACTTACAGAAATTCTTAAAATAATTTGCAATTTAGAGGTTAAAATGCAATATTTAATTTTCAATATGAGGAATGAACAATGTTTAAAGCCTGAGGTGGAGGACAAAAGCATAATGAAGAGAAAAATTAAAAGAACATAAAGAGGCCATAATAATGTTGTAACTTTGTTTCAAAAACATTGTTTTACCAAGCAACGCTTAGCAACAGATAGCCAAGAAAAAATAAACCACCTTGTATAGTAATCAAAACAGTCTGGTACTGGCACAAAACAGACACACAGATCAATGGAACAAAACAGTAAGCTCAAAAATAAACCCATGTTGCCCGGCTGGTGTAGCTCAGTGGATTGAGCGCAAGCTGGGAACCAGAGGGTCCCGGTTTGATTCCCAGTTGGGACACAAGCCTGGGTTGCAGGCCAGGTCCCTGTGAGGGCCATGTGAGAGGCAGCCGTACATTGCTCTTTCTCCCCTCCCTTCTCCTCTCTCTGAAAATAAATAAATAAAATTTAAAAAAAAAAAACCCATGTTTATATGGGCACCTAATTTATGTCAAAGGAAGCAAAATTATACATTGAGAAAAAGTCTATTCAATACATGGTATTGGGGAAACTGGAAAGATACATGCAAAAGAAACTAGACCACTTTCTTATGTTATACAGAGAAATAAACTCAAAATGAATTAAAGATTTAAATGTAAGACTGACACAATAAAACACCTCTAACTGAACATAGGCAGTAAACTCTTGGACATCTCCCTTAGCAACAATTTTTTAGATATCTCCTCAGGCAAGGGAAATGATAGCAAAACTTTAAAAATGGGACTATATCAAACTAAACAGCTTTTGCATAGCAAAATATATCATTTGCAAATATAAACCCAATAAGGGGTTAATATTTAAAGTATGTAAGGAAGTCATACAACTCAACATTAAAAAAACCAAACAAACTAACCAATCTGATTAAAAAATAGTCAGAGAACCTGAATATATATTTCTCCAAAGGAGATATGAAGGTGTGTCCAGAAAAGGTCAAGCCATTGTTAATATAACAAGAACGGTTTGCATGACATTGATGTAAGCTGGCAGCCAAGGACAGTAGACTGGAATACACATGCATGAACAAAGACAACTTCACGATACTAGTCAGTGGGCGCAATAGGCACCATTGAGTGAACATGTGTACTGTGTGGTTGTCGCATTCAAAATGACTGAGTAGAGCAGTGCATCTGCATCAGATTTTTCATTAAGCTTGAACATTCCTCTGTGGAAACTTTGGATGATTCAGAAGGCTTTTAGATACGATACAATGAGTGCAGCACAAATCAAAATGTGGCACAAAGGCTTTCAAAGATGGTCGAGAATCTGTTGAAAGCGATTCACATTCTGGAAGGCCTACAACAAGCAGAACACCTGAGAATGCTGAACTTGTACAGGCTGCAATCAACAAAGTCCGGCAACCCAGGGGACTCAGACTCTCTACAGCCCAGATTTGGCTGCCAGTGACTTCTGGCTATTCAAGGGACTAAAATCACCTTTGAAAGGGGAGAAATTTCAGACCATTGATGAAATTAGGGAAAATACGATGAGGTAGCTGATGGCAATTCCAACAAAAGGCTTTCGCGGAGGGTTTTGAACAGTGGAAGAGATGTTGGGAAAACTGTGTGAAGTCCCAAAGTGTCTCTTTGGAGGGGACTGAGGCATCATTGTCCTATGTACAATGTTTCTTGAATCTTGCATCTTTTTCAATAAATGTCTCTATTTTTCATATTATATGGCTGGATATTCTGGACAGATCAACGCAGATGGCCAACAGACACATGAAGAAGATGCTCAATATCACTAACTACCAAGGAAATGCAAATCAAAACCGCAATGAGATATTATCTTTCACCTGTCAGAATGGCTATTACTAAAAAGACAACAAAGGACAGGTGTTGGTGAGGAAGCCCTTGTGCACTGTTGGTGGGATTGTAAATTGGTGCACCCACTATGGAAAACAGTTGGAAGATTCCTCAAAAAATTAAAAATAGCCCTGGCTGGTGTAGCTCAGTGGATTGAGTGCAGGCTGGGAACCAGAGGGTCCCGGTTCGATTCCCAGTCAGGGCACATGCCTGGATTGCGGGCCAGGTCCCCGTAAGGGCCATGTGAGAGGCAACCATACATTGCTGTTTCTCTCCCTCTCTGTCTCCTTCCCCTCCCCTCTCTCTAAAAATAAATAAAAATAAAATCTTAAAAAAAATTAAAAATAGAATTCCCATGCAACTGAGCATTTTCACTATGGGGTATTTATTCAAAGAAAACAAAAATACTAATTTGAAAAGATTTATGCACTCATGTTCACTGAAATATTACTGTATGTATGGTTGCAAGAAATGGAAGCTACTTAAGTGTCTTATATATGAATATTACTTAGCCATAAAAAAGAAAGAAATCTTGCCACTTGTGACAACATGGATGGCTGTAGTTGTGGGTATTATGTTAAATGGAGTAAGTCAGACAGACAAAGACAAATATTATATGATCTCACTTACGACTTATGTGTAGAATCTAAAAAAACAAAACAAATGAACAGCAACAACAGAAAACCAGACTCACAGATAGAGAAGGCAAACTGATGGCTGCAAGAGGCATGGAGGTGGGGGAATGGGCATAAAAGTTAAAAAGGATTAAGAAGTTCAAACTTCCATTTAGAAAAATGGTCATGGGGATGTAATGGACAATGTGGGGCGTGTAATTAGTAGTATCATAATAACTTTGTACAGTGGCAGATAGTTACTAGACAGTGTGGTGATCACTTTATAAGGTACATAAATGTTAAATCACCTTATTGTACACCTGAAACTAATCTAACATTGTATGTCAACTACAGTAAAAATAAATAAATAAATAACAAATCACAAAAATCACCTTAATGTATCCAGGTAAATGCAGTCAACTTTAATTACAAAACATGTAGGTAAATTTTTTTTTATTTTCTTATTATTTTTATTTTTTAATGTATTTTATTGATTATGCTATTACAGTTGTCTCATTTCCCCCCTTTTATTCCCCTCCACCCTGCACTCACCCTTCAACCAGCATTTCAACCCCTGACCCCTTAGTTCATGTCCATGGGTCATACATATAGTTCTTTGGCTTCTCTATTTCCTGTACTATTCTTAACTTCTGCCTGTCTATTTTGTACCTATCATTTATGCTTCTTATTCCCTTTTCCCTTGTACCTTTTCCCTATTCTTCCCCCTCCCCCTCCCCACTGATAATCCTCCATGTGATCTCCATTTCTGTGATTCTGTTCCTGTTTTAGTTTTTTGCTTAGTTTGTTTTATTTCTGTTTTTAGGTTCAATTGGTGATAGTTGTGAGATTGTTGTCATTTTACTGTTCATAGTTTTGATCTTCTTTTTTTAGATAAGTTCCTTTAAGATTTCATATAATAAAGGCTTGGTGATGATGAACTCCTTTAACTTGACCTTATCTGAGAAGCACTTTATCTGCCCTTCCATTCTAAATGAAAGTTTTGCTGGATAGAGTAATCTTGGATGTAGGTCCTTGCCTTTCATGACTTTGAATACTTCTTTCTAGCCCCTTCTTGCCTGCAAGGTTTCATTTGAAAAATCAGCTTATAGTCTTATAAATTTTCTTTGTAGGTAACTGTCTCCTTTTCTCTTGCTGCTTTTAAGATTCTCTTCTTATTTTTCCATCATGGGTAATGTAATTATGATGTGCCTTGCTGTGTGCTTCCTTGGGTCCAACCTCTTCGGGACTCTCTGAGCTTTCCAGACTTCCTGGAAGTGTATTTCCTTTGCCAGATTAGAGAAATTCTCCTTCATTATGTTTTCAATTTCTTGCTCTTCCTCTTCTCCTTCTGGCATCCCT
>PVJI01023736.1:0-23088 GCA_004026765.1 Micronycteris hirsuta
GGAATTGGCATATTATGTAAAATTATTCCTTTCTTTACCTATCAGTCATGTACTTTATGTGATTGATGAGGTTCAGCTTCCTCATCATTCACTTGCATTTCCAAAGATAAAGAGCATCGCAGACCTCATCCATAAGTTTTTCAAAGGCATGTTTTCAGTTCTTTATTAACGGTTACTCTGTCACTGTATTTCTCTACCCTCTTGTCCACAGACGAGGCTTAAGTAGCCTTCCGTGGAGTTCATAGGGATCTGACAAATTCCATTAGAAAGTCAGTTTAGCTTTTTGTTTCTCTTGACATCAACACACTAGGTCAGCCTGTGTCTGATTGGAGCATGTCAAAATGGTTGTCCAACTGCATTTCTCATTGTTATTCTCTGGGGTGATATCCCTTGAAGGTCATATTATAGATCGTTTTATCAAAGGAATGTCAACAATAGTAGCTGGGCAAGGGTTGGTTCCACCTAATCAGATATGTCCTCCAAAGCCACTAGTAGCTTGATGCCCTAACAAAACCTGGTTGCCGAAATACTCTACCATGACTTTGGGCTAGTCTCACACGTCCCATGTCTGATCCTCACATTCGTTCTCAGACCTCAAAAGTACATTGCTTAATGTCTTTTATTCTGTAAGCACAGGGTGAAAGCCCAGATAAATGCAAGTGTGCAAACAGTGTGTCACTTTACTGTTGCCCCCCCCCCGCCCTCCACTGCGCTACGCCTAAGCAGATACATACACACACACATAGCTGTAAGTATGCACATAGTATTTTTGGTTTGAAGCTGGAGTCTCAGGCTTATTTAAAAGCAAGTCTGGTAAATGAGTCCAGATGATGTTTGGACCATCCTGAAATCATTCTCTAAGAAAAGGAGGTTCAGAGTAAGAGCTCATCAGCAGATTGGCCCTAAAGTGGGCTCACCTGTGGTTAATTTATAGAATTTCATCTTTAACTTGTAGTACATTATAGGTCAGGGATGCCAAATTCATTTTCACCGGGGGCCACATCAGCCTCACAGTTGCCTTCAAAGGACCAAATGTGACTTTAGGACTGTCAATGTAACCACTTAACGTAAGTGAGAGCTCGGCACTGCCGCTCAGTAGAAACAAGGTGCCAGGCGGATAAAACAAGGTGGGGGTCCGGATTCGGCCCGTGGGCCTTTCATTTGCCACCTGTGCTATAGGTGGGTGGGAGGGATGATGTGGACCAAGTTTATGAGTATAACATGGGTTAGTTCCTAGCCTCTGTCTGCTGCATGTTGCCCATCCAGTCTGGGCACGCTGCTTTGCAGGTTTCAGCACTCGAGTCGGCCAAAATCTGCTCATCTAATGTTATTTATTGACCAGTTCAAGTGCTAAAACTAAATTTTTATAGACAACCTTTATTCCCGTGATAGGTTATTAAGTACCATTTCCTAATGAGATCAGTCAAATAAATCATCAGAAAATGAAGTCTCAACAGAGCATAATGTAATGATTTGCTGTAAGTATGGGCTGAACATATTGAACTCCACAGACTTTAGTTTTGACAGATTAAAAATAACCAGCAAAAGACATTAAGCACTAAAGTTTTATTTTTATGTTGTCCCTAGAGATACAATTAATTCATTTTTATTTTGGTTTATAACTTGATTATAAATTGAAGGTTAGCTTGTCAGTACATCCATGCACATTTTAAGGAATCCAAGTGCATCTGATTAGTAAGCATTTAACATCACCCCCGAGGGCAGGCAGTCCCAAAGAGCCAGTTGGTATGGAATGCATTAAAAATTTGTTTTTACTACCTTGTAATCAGCCTTAACTATGACCTGTCACCCCCACACTAGATTACCTGGTCGGGGGGTGGGGCTTTTGGTGTCAAATACCATGTATGACTAGACTAGAGACTCAACCATAGTACAAATGAGAATTAGATTTAAATTACTAAGCTAATTTTCATTTCCGATATTAAACAAAATTTAATTACTTGCTTCCAGAAATAAGAGACAGTCGTGTTTAATACCAGCAGGCCCCGTCTGTCCTGCCATAAGAAATTTATACATGCTTCCTTTTTTTTTTTTGTTAGTACAATGTTGAATTAAGGACACAATATCTACTTGTCACTCGAATAAGAATTTTAAAGTCTGGATGAAATATTTACATGAGTTGACACCATAGTGACTTGACAGCATGTACATTAGGAATAACCTCTAGTGAAGGTAAATCGTGATGTGTAAATTTTTTCTGATCTTTATAGAAATAGTTCTCTAGTATTATTTTGATTTATTACTGACTTTATATGATTATCCTAGACCGAGAAATTTAAACGTGTACAGATCGCTGGGTACCTGTCGGGCCTAATTTGCAAGTGGAAATATAGTCATTGCTTATGCAAATAGTGGATGTGGTCTCATTCAGAGGCCAAGAGGCTGCTTTGATCTCAAGATGCCCCTGCTTCTCTGCCTGTCTATTAATACAGAGTTGGAAATCCATCCCATTGTGCTGAGCAGGTCTATTTTCTCTAATGGTTTTCTCTTGAACCTTTTAACTTTGTGTTTTATCTGGAAGAATTTTTAAAATTTTTTGTATAATTCAGTAAATTTCAAATTGATAACTGTAAGCAAGGATCCTCACTAAAAGTATTCTATAAGTAACATGTTGGCAAATAAATAAAATTAAAAGAGACAGTCATTCTATTAATGTCATTTGCCACAAATAGTCATTGAGGCGTTTATTTCCTATAGGGCTGCACTTTTTGTTTGGTGTTTTCCTAGGCCTAAGTCAGTAAGTAGTACAGCATCGTCAGTGCCAGAAATTTGCTTTTATCATCTCTGACAAAATGGAGCAAAACTTGCCAGGCCTAGATGGTTGATGTAATCTTACCCCCCAAAATGTGTCTTTTTAAAATCATGATTCCTAAGAAGAATCACAGTGTGTGCATATGAAGAATGGTTCTTTACACAAGGAAAACATTATAGATACAAAGGGGACCTAATCTGCAAGTGAAAATAAATTGTTCATGCAGATTTGAGTACATTCTCATTTAGGGGCAGTCTATTCATTGTCTCTTTTATTCACCTCCCCCCCAAAAAACACCTCTAGACATATAATCACTATGCAAATCTAGTCAGCATATTTACACTAGAAACAAATGTAACCAATTGCAGAAAAATAGGTGGAGCTGTTTTAAGCATTCATTGAATCTCCCAGGGCAAGAGGGTAAATTAAACTTTATAAGGCTACTATAAAAATAACTATTTTAGAATTTCAATATGGTTGTGTAATTTAGTATTTGTTACCAGATTCAATTTAACACCAAAATTTACCTTCCAAAAAATACTCCCAATGAAGCACTGTATGTGGGAACCTGTAACTATGCCCACCACACAGCACTTAACTGTTAGGGCCCCAGCGCGTCCCACTTCGTGCCGAGTCAAGTGTGGCCTTTCAGTGTCCAAAGAGAATCCCGAGGTGTGACCAGCCTTGAATGACTACAGCGGCGGTCCACACCCTCCAGGTGAGCTTCTGTCCCTGGGATAGCAGGCGCTGCTCCTCTTACCCTTGGTGGGGTGCGTGATCACGGCCAAGAAGCCAGTTTTCTACAATTATTTTCTCACTTTTAATGATGAATCTTGGAGAAAGAAATAAAGGAGTGTAATGGGAATATTAAAATGTTTGAAAAGCTAAAATGTCATTGAGGATCAGATTTCCATGAAGAATGATTAGCACAGCTAGCTACGTGGGAAATAACAATGAAAACCAGGCTTATGAGCGGCGGGGGGAGGGGGGGATGCAGCCGCGGTGTCACACACCCCTGGGTGCGTGTGGCAGAGTGGACTGTGGCTCTCAGCTCTGATCTGAAGAACCCAAAATTTCTCCTACTCACAAAACAGAACGAAATACGCATATTCTTTTGTTCCAATGATTTTGGTAGTTTAATTTCTTCATGCTAAGTATGGTCTCTGTAGTTCCCTTTGAAAATGTACATACCTCTAGAAAAGATGGCACATAGGTGACAGTCACATTGTGATCAGATATATGAACATTTCCTGTGGAGAGAAAGATCCGTGTTGAATATCCCAGGGAATTAGCCAAATGAGGAGGGAGTCAACCGATACAAACCGGATTTCCCTACCTTTGTAAACAAGGTCGCTGTGCAATCAGAGAGAAGCCCAACTTTGAATGACTACAGCTGTGATGAGTGAGAAAGTTGAAGAGTTTTGATATTTGTCCTTGTCCCAAAGTAGGCCTGGAGTGTGTGTGTGCATGCATGCGTGCGTGTGTGTGTGTGTGTGTGTGTGTGTGTGTGAGACAGACAGACAAAGAGAGACGACAGAGAGACACTAGAAGCTAGGCTGAGGAGCGTCAAGGTAAGGAAGGTCAACAGGTTAGAGCAGCAAGTGCAGCCAGCTTGTTCGGAGTAATCGAAGACCTACTTAGGGCAGCAGCAGGAAACAGAGGGCTGGGGTTTCCACCCGAGGAAGGTCACAGGGGCCATCTGGCCAGGGAGAAGTTGGCTTAACTCTGCAAACGTTTAAAACGCTGATTGGAAAAACCCTACAATGAGCAGTGTGGTCTTTGTCCCTCTCTCACATGTTGGGGGGGTGGGGCGTGATTCTGCCCAAATAGCTCAGCATCATTTTAAAGGAGTTAATAATGTATTTGCAGATTACTTTGGCAAGTGCTTCTGCCGCCTCCTCTTTCTTCCTTTCTGTGTTTCAGCAGCCCTCCTCATGAGATCACTGGCTTCCAGTGTCTCCCTTAGAGACTGCTCTCCCTGGGGAGGACGAGAATGACAGTGCAGGCTGACCACATTGTTGTCAGGAGTTATTTGTCGTTCATGAGGCAGTTGAAAGGGAAACCAGTTCATCCTGATGCACTATTTTAATGCCAGCACTGTACACTAAGTGAGCATGAAGTTTTTCATCAAGAATGTTTGGTTTCGAACAGTGATTTCACACTATTCTGTGTTCCAGTGTTCTCTCACAGAAACGTGTTTGCCGCCTCTGGAAACTTCTATTTCCTCCACTAGCAGTAAGAACTAGAGGGGAGGGCAGAACTTTAGAATGGCCCCTACTAGAGGTAAAACTATGATTAGGGTATTGAAAAAATACTTCAATGCGTAAAAAGCCTCTGAAACATCAGACAGGTTGTTGGCAAAAATGCATTTTTATGCGTAGTTGGCCTTTGCCGCTAGGGCTCTGTGGGTAAGGTGGGGGCAGACAGAAGGTTTTGAAAGAGGGACCTTGGGCCTCACATGACCAGATTTGTGTCTTTAAAGACTAAAGAGCTTCATTCATCTGAGAATAGAGAGAATAAAGACAGGGAGGTATTTTTATGGTCCAGGTAAGAGAAGACAAAGACCATGCAGAGGAAGAAAAGGGGAAGGGCCCAGAATCCCCAGGACTTAGTTTCCTAACCACCGCGACAGCATCACTAGTGACTGTGTGAACTAGACTGTACCTGGTCTCCCACAAATTTCCAGGCCAGCCTTGGTGAACAAGAAGGATGCATTTCAAGACCAATGAGTGGTGTTTAGTCAGGTCATGGCATCCGGTGGGTCACCCCAGTAAGCAATCTCCCATGTTCTGCTAGCAGGAAAATGGGACACGGGGTTCACAGCTTACCATCTAGGGTATATTAGAGTTTACTCGGACATGGTTCTTTACCTATATCAGAAGGATACAGGAAGAGTCTGAATCCCGGAAATAGACCTGCCCACTTGGCTGAAGCAGAAGCAGCATGTATAGAGAAAGTTCGGTCTGTGATAGACATGGTGCTCAAGGACTTAAAACAACAGTAGGTTCAACTTCAGGCAAGATGTCTGAACTAAAACAAGAAACTCCTGAATGTATACTAAATATAACAATCTTTACAAATTATAAGGATTGAAACCTTCAAAGACTAAAAGAAGCAGCTAGCAGGGAAGCTTGAAGACAAAGCAAGAAGTCACTTTAGGAAATAGATCATATTATCTTCTTTAGACTTAAAGCAGATATAGCTAAATACTAAACCACAAAAATAATGACTCTGGGGATGCGCAGATACTTACCATCTCAAGTCAGTGACTGGAGAGCCGCTGATCCTATGGGTGTAAATGTCATGGAGACTCGACCATCAGGAGGAGAAAGGATGCCCAGCCAGGAACCTGATGCCACCTACAAACTAAATTCCATCCTGACCAGGGGGTCTGATTACTCATTGATGCATTATTAAACACTTAGTGAGGGTCACCTGCAGTGCCACCAGCGCTCTGGTTTTGTGATACGAGACTGAAAAGGAGACACTGCCTGCCCTCAAGGAGGGGTGAGAGTTAGCAAGCAAAGTGCCAAGTGTCCTCCTTGGTAACAGTTGGTTCAGCAGAGGACTCAACAACATCCCTTTGGGAAGAGAGGTTAAGAGCAAGGCCTCAGCCCAAATCAAAGGCCACACCTTCGGTGGAGAGTCATTCCTCAGCATGGACAGCGTTCATAGGACTCCCCAGGCTGCCTCAACCACAGATTTTCAGCAGTCAGAGACAGGCAGGATAATCTAGTAAACTGAAACCACTGAGATACGGTCCAGCTCTGGCTCTGAGCGGGTTATTTCTGTCTCTGGACTCGAGTGCAGACTCCCAGACGCGGTGCAGACTGTGGCCACGTGTGGTGTGTCTGAGGCATGACTGCTGTGTTCACACGCCCTCTCCCCCGCCAAGCTGCCACTCCGAGCGCCTAACTAGGGGTGTGAGCGGTAAGCCTCTCTGAGAGGGGAAGTGGTATGTTAGTATAGCTTGTAGTGCATGCACAACATTTGAGAACTGGGGGATAAAAATAATATTTTTTTTAATTTTGAAGAAAAAGTGCACATTACACACAAGTGCCATTAGATTATTGTTGTCGTTTTTCACTTCAGTCAGGGCTGCAAGTAGCAGGAAGAGGATTTGGGTCATTTTTGGTCGCTCGTAGCCAGAGGCCATGAGGAAAATACTCCAATAAGAATTATTTTCCATGGTTAGTACAAACAAATGTTTGTAGAAAATACAGAGGCAGGAAAAAGTAAGTTTACGGTTGTGAGTACACAAAACACAGTTCATTCTTGTATTATTATATTTTCCATAGGAACAACTGTAAGCCTACTTTTGCCCACGTGTGTGTGTGTGTGCGTGCGCGTGTGTGTGTTTTAAACTGGACACCTGGTCAGTCGAGGCCCATGGGCCGTCAACTATTCTCTCTTTAAAGTCTGGCATGATTTAATAGCACGTGTCGGCGAGGACGTGGGGAATCGGAACGCTCACACATTGCGAGCGGGGATGTAAACAGGTGCAGCCTCTTTGGGCGGCAGTTCCCCTGCTGGGTAAGCATAAAGTTGCCGTATGACCGAGGAGCTTCACACCTGGGTGTATACCCAAAAGAAATGAAAACATGTCCGTGCAAAACTTGTACACAGGTGTTCATAGCAGCATTATTCATAATAGCCAAAAAGTGAAAACAACCCATGTGTCCACCTATGGATGAATGCATTACATATATCCGTACACACGAATATTATTGGGCAATAAAAAGGAATGAAGTGCCGATGCGTGCTGCGACGGGGATGAACCTTGAAACCATTATGCTCAGTGAAAGCAGCCAGTCCCAAAGCACCGCATGTTGTATGATTCCGTTTACGTGAACTGTCCAGAATTGGCAAATACATACAATACAAACAGAAAGTGCATTCCTGAGTGTCCAGGAATAGAGGTGTGGGGTGATGAGCTAATAGGTACAAGGTTTCTTTGGGGGATGATAGAAATACGCTAAAATGGATTAGAGGGTTGGGCGCACAAGTCTGGGAGTGTACAGAAAACCACTGAAGTGTGCATATTAAACAGGTAAATTGTGGTACGTGAGTTATAGCTTAATAAAGCTGCTGTTTTGTTTTTTTTTAACCTAGCTTTACTATCTTGGCATCTTTTGCTCTTCGATTTGCTGCAGCCACAGCTTTTTGCAGTCGTATTTTGGGGAAAGTAATGTGTGACTCTGGTACCTTAAGTCCTCTAATGTAAGGTTAGCCTCTGAGTTCATTAGGAATTATTGCTTAGCTAAGCCTGGCTGCAGTCGCAATCCAGTAGCACCATCTGTGCTGTTCTCTAGATGAGTCCATTCTAACAGATCGCTTTGTATTTCAAAACACGCATTGATTTAATGTCCATAGCACCGCTGTGTAGGCTCGTAGGACGAGTGTTTAAGTTTCAAAACCGTTGGGTCAACATACACTTAGGTTATAGCCGATGTATTATTTATTGAGCAGTCCCGACTCAGGAGGCGTTCACAGGGAATGGTTTTCATTTTCTCCAGTCTCACGGCCTCGGGCCAGGTCGACTCTTGTTTTTCTAACCCTTAACAATATTTAGCAGATCTCATAGCTTTCAGGTCGCTTTCAGTTATTAGCAGATCAACACGGCCTGTTTTTAAACTCCCGTCTTATACCTGATTTAAATTTAACTTCCTCCTCCCCCTGCCTCAGGGTAGATGGGACACGGACTGGTTCTGGGACCTCCTTTCTCTCCCTTTTCCAGGCCTGACTTCTGAGCAGTAGGGACTAGATAACAGAACAGAACAGTGTCCCTTTACCTCATTTCCCATACATCCTCTCCATTTCTTTGGCAAGCAGTGTCTTGCCATCTATGCCTTTTGGGTGACAGATGACAAAATGCTGCCTCGCATGTGGGTAGTTTAGAGAGCTCACTTTGCAGTTTCCTGACGTGGGAGGCCCAGCCTTGTCTGCACTCCTTGGCTCTCCCCTCCCCCGGTGGTGCACCGGTAAATGTTCAGTGACTGTCGAGCAGGTGAGGGGGGTGGTGCACGTGCACACACAGAAATTCATTATGCACTTCACTCCCGTGCAGTGCACATGTAAACTGTGCAGTACTCCTCAGTGCAAGTTCCACAAGGCCAGTCAAATCTCCCAGACGACTTTCAATGATTTTTGCCAAAAACGTACATGCTTCCATCTTATGGCTGCAGCCGACAAATGAGTGTGGTTTTAACATGAGTGTTGGGTGATATTTTCATTTAAACTAAGAACTGAGGCAGAAGTGAAAGACGAAGGATATTGGAACTTGGCTTGTTAGTCAATGTCATGAGCAACTTCTTTGCTGAGTAAAGTAATAGTTTAAATACTGGACGAATTTATCCTTCAATTTTTATGCTATTCAGAATGTAAGGACTCTAGATATGATACATTTTTATAAGTTTAATCTGTTTTATTAGCATTTTCCCATCACTTTCTTAATGCAGGCAACAAAACAGTAAATTAAATTGTAATTTGTAGCATTTGCCCATTTCAAGCTACATGCCTGGCCTTACCAAATGCATAATTGGGACAAGGTGCACAGTAGCATGCTGGGTTTTTTCTACAATACAGATAAAGTAGACATTTTAAAAACTATGAGGATAAATAATAGCAGTAAAGTAATTAAGAAATGAATCTTAACTATTTATTACCTTTATAAATTATTCCATTGTAACTTTATATAATTAAATTTTAATAACAGCTGTATTTAAATTCCCAAAAATTTAAAAATTGGCTGGCCAGCTGGCTCACAAATACCACTGTCCCTCTCTCACCACATTCTCCGGTGAGCCTCGTAGCTGCTGGGGTCCCCTCCCTGGGAAGCTGCCTTCTTGATGGGACACAGAGGAGGTAGTGGTGCAGATGCTTCTTCGGTGCCTATTCTCTCTACTTGGTGCCAAGGGGTAAATCGACAGGTCAGCTGCTACGGCGCAGCTCATGTCTGGTTCAAGTCTCCAGCCAGGGAAGATACCCGAGTCTCCTTCGTCTTCACTAGTGAGTCTGTTGGTGCCCTCCTCGCACAGCTGGGAGAGGAGAAGTTGTCTTTCCCTGTCTGCGTGTGGGTGGGAGGAGGGGAGGCAGGGAAGCTCCGCTCCCACGCACTGCACGCTCCCAGGGCAATAACTCAGTATTCCCACAAAGCTTTCTCTCCTTTTCCCTATTTTACGACAGACTTCTGGGACTGTCAGAGTCAGCTTTTCTTCTCTTAATAAGTCTTGAGAAAGGTGTTACTGTCTTTTTTAGTATTTGGGGTACTCAGTACCTCTTTTAGAATCACTAGTTATTAATTCTGGGTTAACGGCATATCTTACTAGATTTGTTATGCAGTTTTATTTAGGATTCTCAAATTTAAATCTAGTTTCATAATGTCCATTATTTGTTTTAAATTATGGACATGAAGATTTTCTCCCTAAATCATTTTATATATATATTATATTTTACATATATATATGCACTACATATGTGTGTGTGTGTCTTTTTAAGGCACTTGTTCATCCTTCTGGTTGGGGTTGGGCCTATAATTAGCAGTCAGGTTCCCCACATTCCAAAACGCAAAAACCTGCACTTTGTCCTACCCAGAGGAATTTAGGTTTCCCAAATCTTGATAATGTTCTTCAAAAAGACATGAGATTTCTGTAATCTTGGGGTGAAATAGCTTTAATTGCTCCAACTCTCAACCTCATCAATATTAGGTTCTACCAACTATCAAAACATACTATAAAACTACAGTGAGGCCCTGGCTGCGTAACTAAGTTGCTTAGAGCGTCGTCCCAATATGCCAAGTTTGCAGGTTCAATTCCCAGTCAGGGCACATACAAGAGTCAACCAATGAATGCATAACTAAGTCAAATAACTAATTGATCGATCTCTCTCTCTCTCCCTCCTTCCCCTTCTCCTCTCCCTTCTCTCACTCCCTCTCCCCCCATCCTCTCTCCCCCTTCTTCTCTCTAAGAAAATCAATAATTAAATTTTTTTTTAAAAGTATACTGAGAAAAACAGGAAGAACAAATAAGGCAAAAGACAAATTAACCTATTCAGAGAACTTCAGGTGGAGAATTGGGTCCAGATATGGATAGAAACCTTGTGTGTGGTCGAGCTGGCGTGCATGCAACAGTCACTATATGCAAATACAGGAGAATATTTCTGCAATACCGGAGTGAATGGACAGTGCCTTTATAAATAAGCATGACATCAAACTGGAAAATATTAAGGAAAGATTGACTTGTTTAACTAGTTAAAAATTTTAAACGTATACATGGCAAGGACACCATAAACAAGGTTAAAGGACAAGTGATAGACTGTGAGAATGAGCCTCCTCCACACAAAGTAGGTAAACAGTACTACATTGAAGGGGCGCCGAATTTATTTTGGCTGAAAACTGAAGAGCCAGGGTTAAAATAAATGAACAGCCCAAGGCAAGGATGAATGTTCCCCTAACAAAATGATCTACTGAGATACAAGAGTAAATATGAAATTTATTCTGAGAAGTTAAGGGGTATAACTTTACTATTAAAAATTTCATGTTTTTAAAGTTTGTCATTATGACATAGCAGGATGACTTCCCAGCTGCCAGATGCCAGATGGCTCCTTTGCACCTTTCCAACACTTAAATAGATGTTTTCACCTGAGGAAAAGCATGAGTTTTGTGGGGGAGTTTTCTGTCTGTACCAATGTGGGTTGCTGTTCATGGAGATTTTGCTGTCAGATCAATAAGCTTTCCTTCTTCTCTACTGGTGTCAAAGGTAAAGACTAACCTCCTCGATCGTGGACTCAAAGATTGGGCTGGTGGTGTTGGTATAGTGTCATGGAAGCACTCCACCAGCTGAAGCTGTGTGCTTGCTTTTTTATCAGTGTTGTATCTGCAGTGGACAGACCAGCTGTGGGGGCCTGGGCACTGTTGGAAGCCGCAGCCACAGCCTGAGCCTTGGTTTGAGCCTTGGCCATGGACTTTGGCCAGCAGAGCCTGAGCCCCTTCACGATGTGGGCATAAGCGCATTTCCCAAGCTTGGGGTGAGCGAGACAGACTAGTTGATTGAGCTTGCTCCTGCTGCCCTTTGGGGTCTTGGGCTTGGCCTCCTTGGGCTTTACCGGGTCCTTGATGGGCTTGGCATGTGCCTCGTGGCCTTGGCAGAAATTGTAGGAGACTTAAATATCAATCTCCAGTGATGCACTTAGTAGTTTTTCTTTAGTAAAGAGGAAGAAGACTGAGTGGTGATAATCTCAAAGATTGATTAAGACTTGGGAAAGTAGTAATAATCTAGAAACCCAAAATGATGGAAAATTTTTCCTTCTTTTTTAGAAAGAAATTGTGACAGAAATAAGGTTGACTAATCTCTGTTTAAAGACCATTTTTTCATATAATATGTCTGTGGCCATGAAATTTGAAAGCTCGTAACAAGATTACACCTTACTTTGGGGCAAAATTATAAATACACTACACAGAAAAGTGTCTTACTCCATTACATTCACTGTGAGAGGCATTGGCTACACATATACAGCATAGTTTCAACTGTTACTTGCAGTCTTAACTTTCATCTATTCAGTAAAAAGTTTTAGCATTAAGATCTATTTGATTAATAACACATGATTTTAAAATTCCTTCATTTTGTATTTTTATTTCTTCATTTACTCTTTAACAGATTTAAGAGTTGCATAAATTTGCAAAGATTCATGCACAATAGTGTTCTTTACAGCATGGTTTATAAAGCACAAAAAAAAATGGAAAGAACCCAAATGTCTTTAAACAGGAAATTGCTATTAATTCAGATGAATATTAAAAATGATGAACTAGGTCTGTAATTATTGGTATAAAAAGATTCACCATATTTCTTAAAAATCAAGAAATTACAAAAAGCAGACTATAAGTTAATCTTTTTTTAATTGCATATTTAGAGAAGTCTAGAGGGATGTCAGATGTTAACAGTACTTTTCTATGAGTGAGTTTACAGATGCGCTTCACTAACCACTTTCTGTCTCGTGCATTGTCGCAGGTGGTTTTTAAGGTTATTAATAATTATTGTTTTTATAGTTAGCATGCATAAATTTACAGATGGAAAATATTTCTCTTCTTAAAATCAAACTTGAAAAGATAAAAGGAACTGTCAAAGAACTTCACTGTTTATTTAAGCATACAAAAAATGTTTGCATAACACACGTTAATTTTATTAGCACTCTACCTGTTTTCAAGATATTCCCTTCTGGCCCTACTGAAATAGTATCGACACCTGATGTAACACCTTTCCCCACCTCGCAGCTTGCTGTTCCCTGTCCTTCGTCTGACTCCTCCTCCCTCCTCTGAGCTGAAACACAGAGCAGACGTGTCCCTGGTGCACCCGCGTGTGAGGGTACAAGCTGAGGAAGAACACTGTCGCTGACGGTTCTCCTGACAGCGAGCCCACTCTGTGCCCCAGTCCGCACGCTAGGGAGTGCAGATGGGTGTGTAGGACGTCTCAGCCACATAGAGCCCACTTAAGTAAACACCTAAACACCTGTCTTTAGTGAGGTGGACTTAAACTGTTGAGCCCAAGTGTCATCCTAAGGCTTTGCATTCTAGACTGGCAGTCATTGGAACAGGATGATTATTTTCAAGGGTAGAAAAATGTGACTCAGGCCTCTCTTTGACCTTTTTTAGGCTCTAAGTTCATCACTTAGTCTGAACTGAAGGACCACATATTGTAAAAGTATCTTGGGACGATTTCCAGGTATTTAGTGTCCACGTTCGGAATTACTGATGTTCATCTTCTTTAACTCTGGCTGGGCTGCTTTAAGTGATAGAGTTTTGGTCTCAGCATTTGGGCAAGTGAAGGAAAAGAATTATAGAGAGTAGGCAGAGAGCCGAAAGTTCTGAACAAACCCAATACTGAGTAATCTAGTCATTGTTTGCAGTGTAAGTGGTGTAAGAAACTGGGCCCTTCTAGAATAATTGTAACAAGCTTAGCACAAGCCCAAGAAAACTTAAGCAGGTTCGTTAAAACTTAAGCAAGGTCTTACTGGGAAGCCTTTCAAAGGCTTGGTTGTCATCAACCTCAGAAGATCAATAAAAGGTGGTGTTTCTATTGTACCTTTAATATTGAGAAGGCACAGCCATGAATATCTTGCCAAGAATCTCACAATCTTCCCAGTTGTGGGTGGTATTAGACCACAGGCACATTTCCATCTTTACCTTTTTCTTTCATATCCAATATTAACTTTTGATAATTTTTTTTTCTTCTTGGTTCCTTCATATCCACTTGCTCTGACACACCCAAATTCTCAACACCAAATATACAGGAACTAAAAATTAGAGGGAAAGTAAAATTAGAGAATATAGGGAGAGGGGTGGATTCTGGGATCTCCAGAAACCCTAAATTACTTTTTTTTCCTTTGACTTTTTTTTTTAATTAAATGTTGATCCTGAGTGGGTAAGAGCCCTGCTCCACCCCCTGCTCAGCCTTGGGCAAGGGATGTACCCTCTTTGTGCTCAGTTTCCTCACGTGGCGCCTCCCTCAGAGGTGTGGCGTGACCATGTTGAAGTGTTGGGACATGGTAAATCGGTGAGTGGTAGCTGTTTTTAACATCCGTCAGTAATTTTGTAGTGAAGATCTGTGTGGATTTTGATATTCCCATGTTTGGGAAGAGGCTCTCTCCCCTCCCTCATGTCCTTGGGGCTCACTAATGGCTGCTGCGGCTTGATTGGGTGAAGCTGAGGCTCCTTCAGTGCAGACAGCCGGGGCGTGAGTGCTGCCACCACCAGGGTGTAACCCCGGGTGAAGGAGCTGCCAGGTTATCCGACCCTCCTCCCGAGAGATCTCCTCAAGGGCCCTGGAGTGCCCCTTCCACAGCCCGCCTGTATCTTCTCAGTGAAATCAAGGGCAGGTGGGTGAGCCATAAGTGGTAGGGACAGAGAATTAGACTCGACCAGAAACATGACATGAGGTATCAGGAAAAGCACAGGTAGATGAGTCTTGGAGCAGCTGGTGTGAAATGTGCTCTGTCAGTGACTGGTCATTTGCAGGTCATTGCTAACGTGACATTGTTCCAGGGTAGAGCAGCAGCTTCTCACCTCCCCCTTCCTGCTGCCACCGCCCACATCTTACCCCCAGCCCACCCACCCTTGCGGATACTCCTTCTCTTCCCTGACTTGGAAAATGGAAGAGCTGCTGGTATTTACTGACCCCCAACTCTGCTTCCTTTCCAGCTGACCCTCTGGTGGGCAGCATCGCCACACAGTACATGACCAACAGAGCGGAGCACGACCGCATGGCCAGACAGTGGACCAAGCGGTACGCCACATAGGGGCCCGCACCTGCCGCCCCGCCGGACCCGTGCAAGCACATTCACCAAGTGCATCGATAGACCGACCCAGCCCTCCGGACCTCGGTTCTTATTTTCTTATTTTTATTACGTTGTGAACCGTTTTGTGATGGTATGTCATCCTTCTCTCTCCCTTCTTCCTCTTTCCTCTTCTTTCTTTTCCTTTGCTCTCCCTCCTTCACGTTCCCCCTCCCCGCCCTGTTTATTTCCTTTTTAATTTCTATTAACTTGAAAGATTTGGGTTCTTCTTTCCCACCTCATTGTGGATGGGAACTTTGTTTTCAGTGCAAACGATGTTGGATCTATAATAGTAAGAGCTTTCTGACAAAGCTTTGTATTCCTGTGTGGTTTTTTGTTGTTGTTTTATTTGGATTTCTTTTCTTTTATGTGATCTTTGGGGAAACACAAATTCAGAATTATATCTCGTTTCTACTTCAATGTAGTGCTTAGGGTTAATTTTTTGTACTGAAGTCTTTATTGGTGGGTGCATGCTACTGGGAACAAGGTTTTGTACAAAAGCTTCAATCAGAATCACTGTGCATTACTGAGACTCTGTTTATCACTAGCCTTCTGTCCCCCACACAGAAGACGGTTGGATTGAACAAAATAATAAGTATTTTGATTTACTTAAAGTGCTTGTAAATTTCTTAGGGACCTGCCACTTTTGACTGTGGATCAGTTGATGTACACTTGTACTATTAAAGCACTCAATAAATCACTGTGGCTGATAAACACACTCGTGGTAACCTGGCGTTCGCTCTGTATCCCGGTGACCAGCATGGCCCTACGTGCAGCAAGGCTCGGCTAACTCAATTACACAGTCAAGTGCATTTCTCACCCCACCCTCTAATATTTCTTTGTAATTTCGTCACTTAACATGTGGAACTTCTCCAGCTGTCTGTCAATAGCCTGATGATCTTACGGTTGTTCCAGGTCACTGTCATTTTACATGATGGCTGGGCATTACTTTCTCAGGGACCTCCTTTCTGTTACAGCCCTCTTCACACAACAGTTAAGATAAGTGACTCCAAAAATAACCTCCTAGCGAAAGTGAAGCCTGAGCTGATCATTGTGTTCGACCGCTTTGGAACTTACGTCTCTCTTCCTTTTTCTCCTGAGATTGTTGTAGTGGTGGTCTTTCAGTTTTGGTTTTGTTTTTTCTCCATAATTCTAGTGAAAGAAGTAAACTCAACTGTATCAGTCATGGTCAGCACATTCAGTGATGGAGGTATACAGGTCTGGCTTTGACCTTCAGGCTATTTTAGGTAGACTGCAGTAGGAGGCAGAGGAAACCTGTGTGGTGTGGTCGTGTTGTTTGGAAAACACACTGATGTGCTGATCGGTACCCAGTGTTCTCGGCGCTGCACCGCCTGGCGGAAACACCGGCTTCCACGGCTTCCAGCAGCAAGCCCCGCCCCGTGCCCCCCACAGCACGGTCTCACTGCTGAATTGTAAGAGTTACAAATCAAGTCATTCACTTTAAGTATTTCTGGTCCCAATTTTAAATATCTGAATCAAAAGATGCTGTTGTTTTTCTAGCGTGTAAAAAAAATGTTCTTATTCTGAAAATCTTACTTTTAAACCAGAGTACCTAGGGATAATTTTTTTTTCTTTTTAACAGCAGTATCACCATTAATTTCCTCTGCAACATTTTCCACCATACCAGCACACCTTATGGTCTCTGTTGAAACTACTCAACTCCGCCCTTGTAACAAAAGGAACCACAGACAGTGGATCTGAATTGGCATAGCCATGTTGCAATAAAACTCTGCTTACCAAGCGGTCAGTCGCCAGCTTCAGCCTGTGAGCCATAGTGTGCCTCTCCCTGACATGGGCCCCCAGGAACTAGGGGGAAACAGGAACTACTAAGGTGAACGTCTCTTTCTTTGAAATAAAATAAACTTAATTACTATAAAACAAGACCAATTTTTAGAAAATTACCCAGAATGTCTTATTGCCTACAGACTTTCTCACCACACAGATTTTTAATAGTTCTTTAGTACTTTAAATTTAACAATTCAACCCTAAAAGCATGGAACCATTATAATGTGTAGTTTTATGAAACTGGGTTTTTTTTTTCACTTTTGACTGATTAAACCAGACTCATGATATTAATACTGATTTTTATAGACAGTGTTTGAACTCAGTTTTCCTGTCTTCTTATAAAACATCAACTCCAATGGACACACACTTTGAATGATATATCCAATATATTACACCTACCTCTCGTTCGTATTGGTTGTGCTTCAGATCATATAAAATGTATGTTATTTAGGAGCCCAAAGCTTATAACAACTCTAGTAGGAAATCTGTCGCAAATCTGTGTTTGCTTTCTCGTGATCCAGTTTTAGGTTTTATGCCAATTTGATATGAAGGCTCTCTAAAACTCCTCTCCCTGTGTTTATGAACTATATAAATGATTAATGACAAACAAATGTATCCTCCCATCAAAATGTAAAAGCTGGTGAACCTCCAGAAAAACCAACTTATTCTTAGTTGAGCTTCTTAAGTCTCAACTTAACATAGTAATTTTACTTGGAATTTATAATCATGGCAGGCAATACAATTCCAGTAAGTTTTCAAAAATGTTTGTAAAATGAGGCTTGGGGGAGTTTAGCAGTCAGGAAAGCTAAATAGTTTTGCTAATAATTATGAGGATAACATTTCTAAAATTCAGGAACAATTTCATAACCAAATATTACTTACCTCTTCAAACCAATTATTGCAAATTATTGTATTTTGTGGCTTTGTTAAATAAAATGTTGGCAGATTATTAACTGAGTCAGAACTACCGGTCATTGAGAAAGTAGTTTGAAATGATATTTATTGATCTTCAATAATTCAAAAAGATATAGCCTTAATTTGTCATAAAACAGCAAGTAAATAGAACATTCTTTATCTGTTTTTCTACAGGAATCCATTGAAGATAACAAATGCAAAAGTAGTCTCTCTTTTCTTCTTTTTCCAATATTAGAGAGGAAGCCTGGGATTTCATACTGGATTAATGGTTTGGGAATTAGGAAGAGAGGAAATACTTATTCAAAATGTACCATATGCCAGGCCATAAGTTACCTAATGCAACCTTAGCCTAGGTTCTTCTGCGTCGTCTGCAGTGCGAGAACGGTGCCCAGGGGCAGCGCGAGGTCACACTCGCCTGGCACAGCCTGCCTCTGCTGAGGCTTCTGGGAGCAGCCGGGTCACGTCCTCCACTGTCTGTACAGTCTCTGGCTTGAAACTCCTGACAAACACATCGGCGACCATGGCCACCACCCTGAACTTTGACGGGTGTAGTCTCCATCCTTGAGACCAACAGCTGATGTTATGTTCACCACCAAACAAGTTCCGGGTTCTATGATTTAAAAATCAAAGTAGTTTATGGACTTTTATTCAAAACCTATGATGAGAAATTCCAGAAGTTATTATTAATCCCCAAGAGACCCCATTCACTTTAAGCATTAATGAGGAAATTATCTTTAAGTTCAATCATGACTGTCTATTTTTATTTAAATGGAAAACATCTGTCCAAACTAAAGAATCCCAAAATTCTCATGTGTTCTTGGTGATGTGTAATAAAATACCAGGATGTACTTGTCAGTTCAGATTTGGGCTGTTGGAGGAATGGTTGGGGATTTTTAAAACAGTTGAATAAGAAAGAAAAATAGGTTTCTGTAAAAAAAATCCTCTTTATGGTAAAAGCAAAGTCATATAAAATGAGTGTATATTTAAAAATAGTTTTACATAATCAACTTTCCTGGGCATTGCAAAATAATACAAAGATTATATGTATTAAACTCCCAAAATGTTTGTAAGCAATTTACCTTGATTTGTTTTATGGATTAAGAGGTCACGGAGTGAGCCGTTGGTCTGCACAGCCAAGGGAAACCGAATGTGTGCACTCGTTAAGAGGGACAGAAATTTCGTCAGAATGGTATTATTTATAGCAAGAGATTCAGAGTGTCACTTTTGTTTAGGGAAGATGAATAGGGAACTATAATTCCTTCTGAGGCAGAATCTATAAATTATCCCCAATAGCCATTTTCCCTTTCTTCCTTAAATAAGACTATTGGAGTTTCAGCCAGGCGTGTGGCCACTTAACTAGAAACTAAATTCCCCCAGTCTCTCTGTGGTAGCTTGATAGAAAAAATGGTCCCAATTCTCAGTCCTTCAAATATCCACATCCTTTGCAGCTTCTTCCATGAAAAACGGGAGGCCTGTCTTCCCGGCCCTTGAATCAGGGCTGGCCTTGTGACTTGCTTCGGCCAGCAGACTATAGTAGGGGTGATCTTGTGCCAGTTTCGAGCCAGTCCTCCAGAGGCCTCATGCACTTCCCAACTCCCTCGGAACCCTTCCGTGCCTTGAGAGTAAACCCCAAGCTAGCCTGCTGGGAGATGAGTGACCTCGTGAGAACTGAGACGATCCTAGACAAACCATCACCCGATGTCCCTGAGACAGCCCAGCCAGGATCCGCGGAGCCATCTGCATGCATCAGCCCAACCGAGACCAGATAAACTGTCCACCTGACCCTTACATTGGTGAACAATGATAAATGGTATCCATCTAAGTTCCTAAGTTTTGAAGTGCTTTGTTACACAGCAATAACTAATACCATTTCTTACAGCTGGGCACCGCCATGGACTAAGTTCTAATGAACAGAAGCAATGGGAGCAAACTCCAGACCTTACCCTGTAAGAGAAAGCCGCTACCCTCCACTCCCTCGTCATTCTCTCCATGGTCTGGGATGTAGACACCACGCTACTGAGCCAGCCATGACCGTGTCGGCCAGGGCAGCTCCCCGGAGAGAGACTGAAGTGCCTTGGGTACATCCAAGCAGAGCTGTGTAGCCACTGGACACACTAGACTCACTTGCAGGAAAGCTCGTGTCCAGGATTAGAGCTGTGAAGTTGGGAATCATTAGCATATGGAAAAGAATGAGATTATGGGAGAGGAGGTGAGTGTAAAACCAGCAGAGAGAGGCCGGAACTAAGCCTTGGGGATGCACCACGTGGCCCACCCCCTGTGCTGCCCCAGATGCCCAGAGGTGACATTTTAACACATTTATTTAAAAGTTGGTAGATGGAGTATTCTGAGGAATTATGGGAAGACAGCGCAGCTGGAATTGCTGAGGGACCACAAGCGGAAGTATGGACAAGGCGGAACTCACACAAGGAAAAACCCTGCAGAGAAAGAGACATTCCGAAGTTAAACCTGCTTCCTGCTGCGGAAATTCAGAAGCTGCAGCTGCTGCCGTGGCCTAGGGGACGCTGTTGCTACAAGATAATAGGGACCTCGGCCCCTGATAGAGCACCGAGGCACCTGCAAACTTTCATGTGGAGAGAAGTCTATTTTTAAGCTTCTTGAAGCCACTGCCACATCAGGTTTCCAACACTCGCGGCTGATCTGAGCCCAACACAAGTGTTCACAAATAAGCAAAGGCCGCCTGGAGGGAGGGGCAAGGGCAGCACGGGGGAGCTGCTCAGACCCGATTGTGCTTTTCCCTCCAACATCCTTGCTTTTTTTAGAGACACAAAGCCAGTAACTGTGACAAATGTTATTAGCTTTGGGTGGTTAAAAATATGGGATGATTGTTTTAACATCATCTATACTTTCCTACACGTATTTTTCCAATATAAAAAAAATTAATGTAAAAAACATCGTAAGCAAGCCTGACATAAGGGGATACAAACGTAAATGTTATTTATTGATTGATTTTAGAGAGGGGGGTGGGAAGTGGGGAGAGAGAGAAAGAAACGTTGATTTGTTGCTCCACTCATTTATGCATTCATTGGTTGATTCCTATATGTGCCCTGACCAGGGTTCAAACCCACAACCTTGGTGTATCGTGATGATGCTCTAACCAGCTGAGCTACCCTAGCCAGAGCCCAAGATGGGATAAGCGTTTAGTTTCTGTGTGACATATTTTGGTAAGCTTAAATTTTTTTATATTGACCGTGTATTGCTAGTAAAGGTAATACCAGGTGCCCTGAGAAGGAAAAAAGAAGAATCACCCATGTGCTGGCTCCGTGTCAGGTTTTTACATATATGAGGGTAAACCTTGTAGAAGAGGTATGTTCAGCCCCCCACCCCCAACTTTGCCTTCCATTTATAGGTGAGGAAATAGACACAGAAAGGTTGTCCAGCTAAGCAGTGACCTTGTCAGGATTCAGAGCCTTGGGATTCCAAACCCTCCCGCACACCTTCCTGTCATTCCCTGTGAGAAGATGCACTTGCTGGTGATCACGTGTGCAAACAGGTGCACTCCAGCCAGCACACACATTCCTCAGTTCCGGCCACATTTTGTGTAACTAACAAAAGCAGTACACTCATGCGCGGCCACGTGACTTGCTCTCAAGCATACGGTAGCACTTTTTATCCATCTATTGTTTTTTAAATTTTGGGCTTCCAGTTAGAGATAAAATTCTTTCAGAAGTACAAATGTCAAAGGTTTGAGACTCTAGAAGGCTGTGAAAATTGCCTGTGGGGACTTCCTAAGATGGCAACATAGGTGAATGCACCATGCCGCCTCGCACAACCAAACAAGGAAAAAAATCAGAAATTTATACAACCAAAAACAGCCAGATCTGACAGAAAATCATATTGAGAGGAAGTCCGACAACCAAGGAATTAAAGAAGATACATTCATCCAGTCTGGTGAGCCAGAAGGTGCAGGACGGAGGGAGAGCGCTCGGCGACCCCGCAGCGAGCTGGTGAGCAGACGGCAGGTCCGCGGGTGGAGGGGCGGTCCCCGCGGGGCTGCAGCACACCCAGACGGGGGGTGGGGGGGGCCTGACTGAAACGCAGCCAGCGCCCGGCTCATCCAGACCCAGCGGGCTAAGACTGGTGGACCAGGCAGGACCGGGAGAGAAAGCAGGGCGCAGCCCATCGATGCAGATTGAGAGCACCTTTTGGGGGTGGAGTCGGCGGCGGGAGGAACTACCAGCCTCACAGGAGAGTTCGCTGGGGAGACCCGCGGGGGATTGGAGCTGTGCGGCCCATACACCAGCCCAGAGCAACCCCCGGAAATGGTGCAGAGGGGCTCAAATTGCTTGCAGGAGGCGGTGTGGGTGCGGAGAGCGGAGCAGGCGCCATTGTGCTCTTAGGTCCCGCCCCCAGAGGCTACATCCCAGCACAACTACAAGGAACTTCCCTGCCCAGGGGATCCCCAAGACTCCGCCCTCCTTACAGTAACAGGCTCACCGAGGGGGGGAAAAATGGCCCAAAGAAAGGAACAGATTAAAGCTCCAGAGCTAACCGACCAAGAGATAGCCAAGCTATCAGATGCACAGTTCAAAACCCTTGTAATAAGGATGCTTTCAGAATTCGACAAAAAAGTATCGAAATTGCTGGAACAAATGAGGAGAGATCTGCAGGGAACCAATAGAGACAAGAATGAAACTGGAACTCAAATCAACAGAGTGGACCAGCAGAAAGAAAAAAACATCCAACCAGAAAAGAATGAAGAAACAAGAATTCAAAAAATGGAGGAGGGGCTCAGAAACCTCCAGGACAGCTGTAAACGGCCCAACATACGGATCATAGGGCTGCCAGAAGGAGAAGAAGAAATCCTAGGAATTGAAAACTTATTTGAACACATAATGATGGAGAATTTCTCGAAGCTGGCAAAGGAAATAGACTTTCAGGAAGTCCAGGAAGCTCAGAGAGTCCCAAAGAAGTTGGATCCAAAGAGGAACACACCAAGACACATCATAATTACATTACCCAAGATTAAAAATAAGGAGAGAATCTTAGAAGCAGCAAGAGAGAAGGGGACAGTTACCTACAAAGGAATCCCCATAAGACTGTCAGCTGATTCCTCAAAGGGGACCTTGCAGGCAAGAAGGGGCTGGACAGAGGTGTTCCAAGTCATGAAAGGCAAGGACCTACATCCAAGAATACTCTATCCAGCAAAGATTTCATTTAGAATGGAAGGGCAGATTAAGTGCTTCTCAGATAAGGTCAAGTTCAAGAAGTTCATCACCACCCAGCCTTTATTGTATGAAATGTTAAAGGGA
>PVJI01023737.1:0-23078 GCA_004026765.1 Micronycteris hirsuta
TTTTTTTTTTTTTGCCTTGGGTTATTTTTTTTCACCTACCCAGAATTCTGATCATTTGGCCCAATTTTATTTTAGTGTAGTGACCAACATGAAAACAACTTGGTGAGAGATCATACAGCTGCTTACACTTTCCGTGCTGGGAGGTGATTTATGTTTGTGGACAAGTGCTGAAGACTTCACAACATAAGAAATATTACAGAGTGCTTGAATATGTAAAAAAAAAATGACCTAGGATTTGATAAAAAAAATTGTCATTCATATTTTCTTCCATCATCAAACTCAGCACTGCAGGGTGACTGCTTGCTTTATAGAAGTTGATTTTAGCACAATTCCATTCACTGTTATTAAAATAACAGTCGCACATGGACCTGACTAGTGCAGTCCTGTTATTTTGCTGGGTTTTTTGTTTGTTTCACTTCATATAAAGACTTTATAGGCAAGAAATAAGAATTTAGAAGACTGAAATTAGATATGTGAGCTAAGGATATTATTATACTGTTTTTTAAGTTCCTCAGCATAGAGATATTCATGACATAAACATACCTAGACTTGCATTTACTGAACTTCTTGTTGTGAAATGCTCATTTCTCCCCCAGAACAGCTCCTGAATATAAATCTGTTTTAGCAGAGCAAGAAGTTTGAACATGGATTTTCCCTGTGGGGCAGGACAAGCTCCGATTTGCCATATCAGGGTTAGAATGTTGGGTGGGGATATCCATGAACACTGACTAAGTGGGTAATGTCACTTCATGCAGCCCAAACCAACATAAATCATGAACTAAATTCTGGAAATTAATTTTTACCTTGACTAAATCTGATATAATGGGGATCATGACATATGTGTTTCATTCTTCTGTATAATGCTTAACTGTTGATTAAAATATTTGATTATAATACTTTACTAAATCTTTAAAAAATTCCCTCCCTTAGTTTAAACCATCATTCCTACCTTCAACACTTATTCTGACAGACGCATGCATAAATGAGGTGTGCATCATGTAATTTTCAGAAATGCTTGATTTACCGTGGCTGGTGGGGAGGGCTCTCCTCCCCTGAGGCAGAGAGCCCTGTCTGTGTCTTCTGCGTCATCTGCGTCATCTGCATTATCTGCAGGCTGTGGGAGGGCTGCGGGGGGGGGCCTTCTGACCACACCAAACAGGCCCAGGGGAGGCTGAATGGCAGATTTCAAAATGCATATGAGTTAACAGAGATTTATCAAATTTATAGAAACCTCTTCTGTCAGGTTCCACTGTGAGCAATGTACAGAATGTTTAAAATAAAGATCATTTTCAAAAAGGTACATACAATTTTCTGGAAAAATTAAACTAGCGTGTTTTTTGTACCTTACCTACCATTTGTGGTAGAATGTGTAAAGCTCCATCATTGAACTTAGTCAGCAAAGGAAAGGCAAAAACAGAGAGGCCAGTTGGAAGACTACTGCAGATGGCGGCTTGGACTGTAACACAGTGTCAGCGGAGGTGGCGAAAAGTTGTCAGATTCTTTTTCCAGTGTGCTTCGACCAGTTTCAACGTTTGGGGGTGGGGCTAGTGTTTTCCCATGCCAACAACAAGCACCTCTCTGGACACCAGCTGAGTGCCCTTGATTCAATTCAATTCAGACTCTCTCTACCTAGAGATGGTATCAGATTCCACAGGCAAAGGGTTCCTACAAGACTGTCCCCTTCACCCACAGACACCAGCTGCACGCCCAGGCTTTTACCTTGTCTTCTGACTAACCAGTTACAAATTGGGGGGGTTCCGGTGATCTCCCTCCAACTCAGGATGCCCATGGAATGTCCAGCTTATTACTTACACTTCTGACTGACTATCTATAAATAAGAAGTGCACATAACTTCCTTCCCGGCTTTGATTAATTTGCTAGAGCAACACAGAGCTCAGAAAAACATTTTACTTACTAGAACGCCCATTTATTAGAAAAGGATAATACTCAGGGAGACCCATATGAAAGAGATGCATAGGGCAAGGTATGGGGAGAGGGTGCAGAGCTTCCATGCCTCTCTCAGGCACGCCCCTCCCCCCAAGTCTCTACTTGTTCACCAAGCCAGAAGCCCTCTGAACCCAGTCCTCGTGGATTTTTAAGGCATCTTCATTACATAGGCAGGATTGACTTAATCAATAGCCTTCGGCAATTGGTTCATCCTCCGGGTCCTCTCTCTCCCCTGCAGGTTGAAGGTCACCAAGAGTGCAAACCTTTACGTGTTCAGTTCTCTGGCAACACCATCTCTAGGTGGGGCCCAAAAGCCACCTCATTAGCATAACAAAGGGCATCTTTATTGCTCTCATCTCTGAGGAAATTCCAAGGGTTTAGGAGCTCTGTGTCAGAACCAGAGACAAGACTGAATACATAGTTCTTGATATAAGTCACAAAATCACAGATTTTAACCCTCTTCTGAAGGTAAAATCAAGATAATTTGCTGTGGGACATGGGATGCAAGCAAAGGAGGTGAACAAAGGGTGACTACATCTAATGGCATGGCCATTTACTGAGATAGCAAGAAGTGTAGGTTATAAATAGGAATCTGATGGTTGTCAGCATGCAAATCACATGTAATGCTTTGAAACCAGATGAGATCACCACAGGAAAGAATGTGCACAGAAAATAGATGAGGTCCAAGCCATGAGCCTTGGACCACTCCTGCACATAGATGATGATCAGGAGGAACCAGCAAACAGAGCTCAGAAGAAGCATCTGTGGAGGTAGGAAGAAAACTTGCAGAGCCACTTATCATTTGGAATAGACTGAGAAAAAGAACCATCTGATTAGCCACGGGTGCAGGTGAGGGGCATTGGTCACTTCATGCCTTCCATTCATGTGAATCATGCAGATTACTTCCTTTAGATCCTCTCATGTTTCCCCTCAAAGCAATGTCCTGAGGGATGTTTTCTTACTATACTCAGTTTCAGCTGCTTGCTCCCACTCTTTCTACACTGTCAAGCCATTTTAAAATATAACTCTTAACCATTGTTTCTTAACCAAAAGAAAGTCTTTCATACATTCAAAATTTAAATGAATTTGAGGGTCTTAACTTATTGAACACGTTATAGTGAAAATATCTACCAACCTAGGCACCAGTTCTTGGCTAGGGCACGCCTCTACCCAAGGAAAAAAATTCACAAATTCCCCTTAATGGCTATTGAATGACACATTGAATACATTTTGAACTGTAAGAGAAATTTATGTAAGAAAGAGTCTTTAGGGTTTCTGGTTTGAGATGCACATTAATTCAACTGTTTCGTGAAGGTACGTTTTTCTTCCAACAGTTTACAGTCGCTTCCACTTGAAGTTCCTTATCATCGATCATTTCTTGGGCATTGCAACAAAGTAAATCCACAGGCATTCAATATAATGAGATGAGGGAAAAGTCACGTGATGCTTTTGTGTCACACACTTGCAGCTGCTAGACAGTGTTTCAGCTTGTCAGTGCCCTGTCACATTTTTGATTCTGAGGAATCATTTTTAAAATCTTGGTAGGGAAAAAAGAAAAATCCCTTCATTGTGGCTTCCCAATGATACCATTGTGGAACATGTGCTTGGGACTATGTTATTTAGTGGTCTCACGGAATTTCAGTCTTCAGTAGAGGTTATTACTGCTAACCCCCCGCTTTACCTGCGAAGTGGAGAACTCGGTGATGCCTGGTTCACCAGCCCACACCCAGCCTACACCCTGGTAAAGGGTTGGCTACTTCTGCTTTGAGACCTTCCAACCTAAGGTGCTGGCATTAGGGTGAACACTTTACCTGGGTGACTGCAGACTATTAACGCTTTAGATGTGGAAGATCCGAGGGTAGCAATATCCTAATTTATAAACGTCATCAGGTTGAAGTTCTCAGGTTTCCTGCTGACAGGAAAATTGAGCCGGTAGCAGTTACTTCACCCAGTAGTTTAGGAAGAAGCTGTGCTTATGAGCATAAATATTATTTTTTTCTTAGGACAACATGTTTGGCGAAACTGGTCGTCTTTTTCATATTTGGGCCCAGCCAGAATACTGCTGTTCCTCAGGGTTTTCCCGAGACCATGAAACTCATGGCATTTGAACTTCAGGTTCAGGTTTGAGCCTTGGAATTACTGCTTTTAAGTGCTGGCTGATAAACACTGTTCGCTTTTAATACTGCACTGTCACGGTGATGGGTTGCATAGATATGTCAAGTTTTATTCAGTTACCGTGCTCTCTCAGCAAGAACCTCTCAGTATTAAGATGCGATAGGAATACAATTGGCTACCTTCCCTTAGATTTCTCACTTACATATATAATCTGCATTACCCACACAGTATTAAAACATCTGTTCTTGAGTAGGAATGCAAGCATTTGCTTTTCTTTGCTGGCTTAAAAATAATTTAAAAACATAACCCAGATAACTTTTTGGATGAATCAGATAAGAACAGGGGGAAGGACAAAGAAGCATGTTGAAATGAATTGTTCCAGGGCATTCCTGTGTCTTTACAGAACCTCCCGTCAGTTGTTCCTGGCAGGCGTTTCTGTCTGCATGCCCTGTCTGCCTCTTCAACTCCTTAGAAGTCAGAACTATGGACAGTATATCAGCCTGACGTTATATAAATGCGATTGGAGATGCCTTTAAGAAGTGACGTAACATAAAACTGAACTCCTTTGCTTACAACACCTGGGTTATTATTGTGTTGTTCTTTTGTTTTAAGTAACTATAACAATAAGCCCCAGTCTGCATTCCTAAATCTCCTGTTAGGTATGAATGAAGTGAAAGGCTCCTTATCAGTTTGAAATGTACTGTATGCATTTGGCCAAGAAAACTGCAACATAAATCTTTGTAGGCCCTAGAAGTTTTGCAACAGTTGCTATGTTACTCAAGGTAAACATTTGTATCTGTGTATTTTTCCAAAGAAGATTCATGGTAAATGTTGTATTTTTAAAGTAGCACTTACCAAAGAAAATCCTAATAAAAAGACAAGCTATGCATTTTTAGAGATAACTATTCATTGTCAAATTTTAAGCAGTTCAGATAGTACTATTCCAAACAGGAAGTCAACTTTTTATTTTTAAAAGGAAAAGATGGTAATAAGTGCATAAAGTATTTAAGGTAGGCACAATAATATATAGAAACGCTGAGTTGTTGACTTTTTCAAAAGTAACACTGTGGAAGTCAGTAAGGGGACTTACTCTTGCAGCCAAACTTGCTGCCTTGAGCTTGTAACAGATTCGTGTGGCTATGACTTTGTCCGAACACAGGGGCTACCACTTATTTTCAATAATAAAAGTATATTTGTTTTTCAGTTATTCTTCTATATTAAGTTCACTTTTTATTGTCCACATGCATCAGGATTTTTGTGATACTGCTGGGTCACTTACGTGATTCATAATAACAAATTCTCGGTGTGGCTATGTTTTGGCGGGGGGGAAATCTCTCCCCTTTGATACAGAATACTTGATTTTTAAAGGCTAAGCTTCACAAGGGTGATAATTTTGGCCTGTTTTGTTCACAGTCCGAACCTCATAGGCTTTTTAATAAAGGTTTGTTAAATGATTTAACGGACATAGTATAATATTAACCTTTCTTGCTGCTGTAATAGATTTTTCAGTTGAGAAGGCCACGACAGCATTTATTAGTTTTCTGAGGCTGCTGTTACAAAGTACATACCATTGACTGGGTAGCTTAAGCAGCAGAAATTTATTTTCTCAAAGGCCTGGAGGCTAGAAGTTCGAAATCCGGGTGTCAGCAGGATTGGCTTCTTCTGAGGCCGTTCTCCGTGGCTTGGAGGTAGCCGTCTTCGCCCTGTGTCTTCACATGGCCTTCCCTTTGAGTGTACCTGTGTCCACATTTCCTCTTCTTACAAGGACCAGTTAGGGCTCATCCTAATGGCCTCGTTTAAACTGACTGACTTCTTTACATGTCCTGTTTCCAAATACAACCTCCTTCTGTAGTACTGGGGGCATAGGACTTCAACATACGGCTTTTAGTGGGACACAATTCAGTCCATAACAGGGCATGTGTCTATATTTCTTTGAAACATGGTGATAGCAATTCTGGAAGCATGAACCTGCTTTCTTCTGATTTTTAGAACCACACATCTTTCATTCATAAGCTAGCCATGTCTTTCTAGTGATATTTGTGTTCTGAAAAGGCAAGGTAAACTTGTGTGTATTCTCAGAACAGAACAACAACAAAAAAGTCAGCGTTGGATTATGTTTGTTTTACCAGAGAGTGTTTCCCAAAATTCACTGATAAGCTAAGGCAACAAAGAAGATTTAAGGGCAAAAAGAGAGAGACCTCAGCTCCACCAGGCTCACTCAGTAGTACGTCTGTTTTTGAAGCTTCAGATTTTGCTGAAGCTCTGTTGGACCTTTTTTTTTTTTTTTTTTAAATTGAGATATAATAGAAGTAAAACGTGTAAATTTAAGGTACAGACATGTTGATGTGATACGTTTATCTATTGCACCACGCTCACCACTGTCGTTAACACCTCTATCAAGTCATATAATTGTAGCATAATGATCAATTCTGTTTTGTGGTGAGAACAGTTGAGATCGCGTCTCTAGTTGCATCTTTGAAGTATATAATGCAACATTGTGACTGTAATCGCAGTACTGTGTATCCGATCTCCAGAATGTTTTATCTTCTAACTGAAAGTTGTACCATTTGACCAATGTCTCCCCAGTACTCCACCCCCAGGCCTCGGTACCACCATTGTAGTCTGTTTCGGGAGTTTGGCTGTTTTAGGTTTTACATGTGAGTGAGATAACCCAGTATTTGCCTTTCTCCACCTGACTTATATCACCTGGCACAAATGCCCTCAAGGTGCATCCGTGTTCTCCTGGCTGAATAACATCCACTGTACCACATCTTCTTTACTTACTCATCTGTTGATGGACACTTAGGCTGTTCTCTATTTTGGCCGTTGGTAATAATGCTGCAGTAAACACAGGCATGCAGAGATGTCTTTTCAATATCCTACTTTCATTTCCTTTGGGTGTATATATCCAGAAGTGGGATTGCTAGATCATATGGTAGTTCTAATTTTAAATTTCTGCAGAACTTTCATACTATTTTCTACAGTGGCTGAATAAATTTACATTTTCACCAGCAGTGCATGAGCATTTTTTGGAAATGACACCAAAGCACAGCAATAAAACCGAAAGTCTAACAAGTAGGACTATATCAAGCTACAAAGCTTCTGTACATCAGAAGAAACAATCAACAAAATGAAAAGGCAACTTGGGGAATGGGACAAAATATGTGCAAATTATAGAATAGATAAGGACTCAATAGCCCAAATATATACAGAATTCATGCATATCAATAACAAAAAAAAGAAAAAGAAAGAAATACGATTAAAAATGGGCAGAGAAACCGAATGGGAGTTTTTCCAAATGGCCAACAATACGTGAATATTCATGAATGGATGCTCAACGTCACTGGTCACCAGGGAAATGCAAATCAGAACCACAATAAGAAGTCCTCTCAACAGCTGTTAGAACGCCATCACTGAGAACATGAGCTAGAAAGTGGTGGTGTGGATGCGGAGAAAATGGACCTCTGGCAATTATGTAAAATTACATAGAATTCTGAAATTTAACAACTAAACAGAAACTTAGCCACCGAGCTTAGCAGCCAACACTGACAGAGGAGGAAAGGGAGGCCGAGGGGGCTACAGCATTGGCCCAAACTTTCTTTCCTGCATGTGAGCAGCTCCAGGATCACAGTCAGGCTCATTGACTCTTGATCAGAGTTCTTCTCTCACACCACGCTGTCATTCGTGATGAATTTCACCAAGGAATTTAAAAGACCTCATTTTGTATACGACCCTTAACACTTGATACTGACATTTTAGAGTGGCATGGTTTGACAGGGCACTTCATCGTACTGAGATTTCGGATTCCCTTTCTGCTCTTTCATGATCTATCCGTCCAAAGTAATGCACCTGAAAGGTCTGTCTCACTGAGAACTAAGTGATCCACCCACGACATCACTGTCCCCCTGCAGGTAACAACAGAAAAGCTTTTTTTCTGGCTTACTAAAGTAGGGGGCTGTTGATTTAGTTGTTTGCATTACAGAACACCAAGAAGCTGCTCTTTGTTACTGACCATTGTGACCCACTAAATAGTCTTAGAACAAATCATAACGTAAGTGTCTATTTTCAGGGTGACTAAAAAGACATAGGGAATGGGGGAATGTGAAAATCCAATTCGATGTCAGTCACTTAGCCCGATCGTAAGTATTGTTAGAATTTTCTAGACACTTAAATAGGGGGAAAAGGCTTTGAGCCTGTACTAAAAGAGGAAATTTACGTAGAGGAAAAAATGAAAGCTTAAAAAAAAAGAGAACTTTTTGTCCTCTACTCTTTTTTTCCACTGCTCTCTCTTTTCTCTGAAAATCCCTTTAGATAACTTAGAAAAGCAGAACTTTGAAAGTGAGGGATGTGGTTGTTCCTAGAAATGATGGGTGGAGTGGCAGTCATGAGAAAGCCCTGAAGGGAAAGCCCTACTTCCCCTGTTCTGTCCAGGAGTCCATTCTTTGAATCTAGGGGAAGCGAGTTGATTTTCCCTCCTGTTTTTTTGGGCGGGTGCAAACTTCTGTGTGTGTGTGTTTAGTTGTCAATTTAATTTAAATATTTAAAAGCTTGCAGGTTTAGAACATCAACCAATACATGCTTGCAGTACCATGTGCTGAGTTGTTTTCTCCCAAAGTTTGTCATGTGAGGGGATTGCGGTTCTGATACTTCATTGAACCCAAGCTGTGCATGCTCGTTCCATCCAGTGGTGCAGGCTTATATTGTTTTAGTTTCTTTTGTGTGAATGTTCTAACCTTTATCTCAGCAATGTTGATTTCAGTGGGGACTGTTCAGTGCTTCAAAAGGAATGCTGTACGCAGTCTCCAACACACATGAAAAACAAAATAAGCTTGAAAATAGCTTAAGTAACAATTTATATTATGTCTAACTGGGCGCTCTGACACTTTCATGAATAATATGTACTTTCTGTATTAGCTTTCTATATATTTTAGATTATGATACGTTCAATTTGTTTTACATTGTCATAGCCATGAGTGATACTCAGTTACTCTTTGAATATGACTGACCCTTCATTTATACTTTACATACACATATACATTTTGGCTTATTTTTTAAAAATGTGCAAATATTTTGCATTAAACTTTTCATGTTATAAATTTAATCAATATTAACTAAATTGGTTGAATTAGCAATAGGAATTTTTATTAGATGATTTTTCATTTATGCCTCTAGTATATTTGCCAATCATGACTGTCATGTCTGTCAAAGCCATTTTGCATTTCTTGGACAATTTAAAAAATAATGCTAATAAATAGGAATGCATTTAATTTGGTTTCTGCTCTTAAAATTTAGATATAATAATTGGAAACATCTTAGTTCTAATATTTTAGTCACAATGTCAACATTCTGGAAATTAGATCTCCAAAATAAGGATAAAATCATTGTTGACCCAAGACTTCCACATTCATTTCTGCCAACTATCCTTTATAAAAGTGCACCCTTCCACCCTCTGCGTACAAATGGGACTCCGTACATACCCACAGAGCCGTGAGCCTCAGCAGGAGCTGGGCCAGCCCCAGAGCACAACCGTCTGTTTCCTCATTTGCAGACCAGCTTCTGCTTTTCGAGCCGCGTGCCCACAGGATAGCCCAAAGAGGGATGTTTTTCAAATGGACACAATTGAGATATATGGGACAATGATGGCCCTGTTATTGAGGAAGTTTTCATGCATGAATTGGGTTTCAAGAAGGGCCATTAAAAATGGTCAAGATTTATTATGTGGATCACAGGAGGGAGAGTTTTGCATGTGGGAGAAGGGGAACAGCGGTTAGCATGGGTAGAAGTACAAGGTCTGAGATGAATCTGACATGTGCAGTAGTTAGTGAAGAGGCTAGATTGATTGGAACAAAATGTGCCTGTCTTTGATGAGTAGAGGATTAGATGAGAAAGGCCAGCAAAGGTCAGATTGTAAGGATCCTGGGTACAGTGTAAGGAATTTGGATTCATCCTCCAGATGAGAAATCACTGTAGGCATTTATCCAGATTCATCACACGATTAGTAATAACTTATTTTCTGTAAGTTAACCGGGGTTATGCAGCATAGAATAAAAGGGATAAGGAAAGATTAAAGGCAAGGAGACAAAGTTAGAGGATGCTTTATACAGTACGTGGTTTTCCAAATCTAGCCCAGGAACTAATGAGGATGAAAAGAAAAAGTTGATTTGATAGTTTTAAAATTATAACAAATATTATTATTTTTACCTGATCTCCAAAAGTAATCCATGTTTATTATAAAAAGTGTTGAAAATACGGCTATGTATATGAAAGAAAATAAAAATCTACCCATGCTCATTTAAATGATAAACACTCGACGTTTTAGGCACTGTTGATTTTTTGCTTTGTTTTAACTTATGTATGTTGAAATTATGGTATATTAACACTATTTTTATATTGCTTGTTATTTTTGCCATTTACTACATAGTAGACATTTCTTTTGTTAATAAAAATTTCCAGGGGACCTCATTTTTTATGGTTGTACATTATTTCAATTCATGATAAGTGTAATTAACTATTGCAACTATTGTTAATTTAGATATTTTCCAACTTTTTGTTATAAATAATACTACACGAATATCAATCAACATAATTGTGTTATTTTATACTCTTGCTCTCCCTTCCTCCACAAAAATTAAATTAAAAAATAATTAAAAAATTAAGTTGAGTGTTTGTTCATTTATTTATTTTGCCTATTTTGATTTCAGTTCTGATTTATCACTTGGTTCATGTTAAAAATCGGGAGGGGTCCTTATTGGAGATTTACTGAAGTTATTGTCTCATTTTGTTGCTTGCCTTTTAAAATGATATATTTTGATGCACTGTTCTATATATGGGCATTTAGGTTTTCATTTTTCTTATTTCAAGCAATACTGTGGTGAATATAATTGCACAGATTTTCATGTGCAATAAAAAACAATATGAGCCTTAAAAGTGAATTACAGGGATTTGGAACATGTAAATCTTCAACTTCAGTATCTTACATAAACTAAAGCAATTTATACTCACTTCTGCCATGCCGAGCAGATGAATTCCAATTCACCCAAATCCTTGGCAGTGCTTTCTTTTAAATGCTTGCAAAGCTCATGTACATGAAATACATGAAATTTTGTTTTTCTTTTCTCTGACAACTAAAAAAATTAGCATGTTTTTATATCTGTTGACCATTTGGGCTTCTTGTCTGGAATTTGCTCATTTTCTATTTAGTCATTTATCTTTTTTTTTTGTAAATTCTGGACACCAATCCTGTGAGGATTATATAGTTGCCCAGAGTGTTCTTCCAGTATCTGTCTTTTAAACCTGTTTATTAAAAAGTATTTAGGCAAATTTATCAAAGTTATCTTTTACAATTCGAATGTTTTCTATCTTGATTAACAACTCCATTGTCAAAGGTATTTCACCTAAATTTGTGGCAATGCTTTATGAGTTGATTATTTTATATTCAATTTTTACTTTATTTGATGTTCATTTGCATAACTAGAGTGATTTTTCAGATTAAGAAAAATGAAAAGTGAAAAACAAGCAAAACTTTGATAAACTGTGTTATAGTTTTCATTTTTAGTCTGTAATTGAACTATGGAGATGTTTTTGTTTTTATTTAAGTAACACATTTTGTTTTTATTTAAGCAATACGTCCACCTTAGCTTGTGGTAACGATGTTAACGTCTTTTTCATTGACTGCACAGAAAACCTATCAAGAGTTCATCTACATGAAGTCTTGCAAAATTACTTCTACTGGAGTTGAACACAGTTTGACATCCTATGTATTGACAGCCTTAGTCTACCTAACTTCTTGCCTACATCCAGAAGGAATACGTTGTCATTTTAAAACAGTTAACATAGGATTCCTTTTACTTTCAGCAATTCACAGAAGCTGTGAGTCCTTCCATGTTACCCCCTTCCGCTTTGCCACTGGACCAGCTTAATAACGCTGTCACTGCCTTTAGTACCCTGGAAGATCTTATTCGGTATCTTGAACCAGACAGATGGCAGTTGGACTTAGAAGACCTGTATAGGCCAGGTTGGCAACTTCTTGGCAAGGCTTTTGTTTTTGGAAGAAAATCCAGAGGTAAGCTCTCTCTTCAGATTAGAATCTCATTTAGTTTTCTTAGCAGCTAATGTTTCAGATTCTTCTGTCATAGCTTCTCATGAGTAGAGTTTAAAATTTTCCAGTAATAAATTGAAATAATCCACTTTGATTATATTTGAGCATATTTGCGTATTAAGTAAGAATACATACAAAAGAACTCAATTATAACTCAGTGGGTTTGGAAGATTAAAAGGGATACTTTTGCTGAAAATTCTTGCCATTTTTTTAATTTAAAAATATCATTTTGATGAAGACCTCTATTATATTCTTTAAGAATCATTGCTTATTCACACCTAATATCTGGAGTATATTGATGTAGAGATTCAAGAGAGATACGATAGCTGCTAAGAAACCACATTTGGGGCTAGAAAAACAGAAACTCTATCAAGTTCAGTATTTACCATGTCTCCTAGGGTCAGGATTATCTTAACTTTTATTTCCAAAGCCTAGAAATTTTTCTAAATAACATGAATAATAGCAGTAACTCACCATAAAATAGAGGTAGTAGTTCCCCAGATAGAATGCATAGAGGAAGGAACCCCCACCATGATAATTTTTCTCTGTATAAACTTGCTTCTGAAATGATCCCTTTTGGCCATAAGAGTATGTATCTCCTTTCGAGAGTGTAAGTGTTGATCATTAAATGTAATTGCACATGGTGATGAAATTCAAAATGTTACCTGGTTTGCTCTAAGATTCGCTAATTTCCTGATCACGTTGGAATCGGAGCACATCCATATCGGACACAAATGAACATATATAGTGGAAATAACTGAATAATTTTAATGCAATCAAAAAATCTGTTGCAGTCTGTCAGAAACATTGAAATCTACCAAGTGTCACTTTAGAAAATGGAATGACGGAGAAGGAACAATATTTAGTTAATTTGAGCGATTCACAGGGGCAGATTGCACCAGACTTGTTCTTCTAAGTCTTGTCAGGAAGAAACCCGATGCCTGCCCTTTCCTGCTGAGAGCTGCAGCCCTTCAGGACCAGGAGCTTTCATCTCAGCAGGTCGTGTGCAGACTTGCCCAACCATGGTATTTTGCTATTCCAACAGACGAGGTTTCCTTTCAGCAATATTTGAAAGCGGTGTTCAAGTCCATGGGCAGCCGAATCTTGTCCAGATGCTGAAAGCTGTTACATATTTATAAGATTTGATCTTGATGAATAACTTGATGAATAACTTATGAACAATACTTCCCTTCCCTCCCACTTTGGAACAGGAAAATGAAGATCTACAAGTCTAGCTGAAATACTCATGAATAGAGCCTTTGTTAGCAAATTTGAAGTAGGTTATCATGTTGATCAGTAAAAAGTAGAGGGAGTAAACCAGGTTCTAAGCTCAGGTCTAGTTTTTTGACAGCTGATCTCAGGATTTGAGCCTAAAAAGTTCCCTTCTAGCCATATGCCTTTATACCCTGCACCTCTTCATGTGGTGATCAATGAAGATCTAGCCAGCAGTTAGCATATATTTAAAAACATCCAGCACTGAAACAGATCTTTCAAATATTCATTTAGCACTTTCCAAATTGAAGCTCTTTGCAGTTTGCCAAAACTATTAACTTTTTAAGCGTACAGTAAGTGTGAGAAAAGCAGTGTATATTTTTGGAACTTTACATAAACTAAAACGCAGGTGTGGGATAACATCTATATAGACAAAACCAACTTCCCTCCCAAGAGTCTTTCTACAAAGGAATGAGGAGTAAAACGTTTAAAAGCTTCTAATTAGACATCGAAATAGATTTTCCACAGAATAAACATATCACAGTGTTACCACATTCATCTTAGAAAGACCACCCTCAGATTGCAGTACAGTAATAGAATATTCTTGGGTTGAATATCTAAAAAAAAAAAGAACAACTAACGGTTGAATGTGAGCATATTTTTTTCAGTCAGTATTACTTTTTTGAAGTAAAACTTACAATAGTGATGAATCTAAACAAGAAAATTTGCATTAGAAGAACTTTCATTGGTGTCTTGCTCAAAACCGTCTTTCTGAAAGACAAGTTAGGAGGTAGTTTTGAAAAGAAAATAGGAATTTGCTGAGTTTTACTTCACAAATATTTTTCAGAGGAAAACATCCATAATACTACAGTTAAGTTTTAAAAATGTACGCGTTGGGGCATGATCTTTCTGTCCCTGTTTTTTTTTTTTTCCTTTTTTTTTCTTTTCACCTAAAAATTCTGCACAGTATTTAGAGAATTTATGATCCCAATTTATAATCACGGGACTTATTTTAATGAAACTTAGATGGGTTGAAGCCTTAGAAGCAGGAAGCATAACTTTCACTTAAGATTACCAAATTTAAAATCCTTAATGTATTTGCAGCCCAGAGTGGACAGCATTAATGTTTTTCTGTTTGATTATTTTCCCTTTCTTCTTCTGGTTCAGGCTTTTCATTCATACCATGCTACTACAGAAAAAAAAAAAAGTACCATATTTTCTAAGTCAGGCTTAACTAGTACTTGAAAAGAGCTTTTGACTTTTGTGTCAAACATGATAAATGAGTGGAAGCTAAGTTGAAAGTGTGTTTAAATTTTCACATTGTAGCAGGTATCATAACTGAGTTCACTTGGGAAATCTATCTAACCTTTTATTGTGGCTAAGTAAACATTTTAAAGTGAACATACACAGTCTCGTTTTCTAGTTTCAAGAAATAGTGTGTTTAAAACTATTTGAGGTAGATGAATATCCTTTCAAAGCTAAGAGCTTCATTCACATTCTAAAGAAGTATAAACCTTAAATGAGCATTGCAAATTTGGGCAACTGACTTTTGCACGTGTGTGAATGTTTTAGGTTTACCCAGACAGGAACTTCTAGAGAAAAGATTCAAATAAGCTCATATATAGCTTAAACAATAAAAGAGCAATATGTACATATACTATTAGTTCAGCAAAATGAATCAGTTAAAATATGTGACATTTAACCTACTTATTTCATTAATTTTATTAGAGATAAGTTTGGTCTTTTATAACACTCAAAAGAATGAACTCATTTTCCCTTAAATATTCAAAAGCTTTACTTTCACAGGATCATTTTTCAAATTAAAATGAAATCTTTAAATACTTAAATGAAACAGAGATTTTTCTATTGAGTTAGAAAAAATAATTTTTAACTGAATAAGATGTTGAAATGAACCTATTGAGTTAACATATCTTGGTGTTTTCCTAAACTTGACCAAGATTTTAGTCAGTCATCTAGTTTATATGCCCTATAATTTATGATTGTATAGCCATAATTTATAATACATTTAAAAAAAAAATTGGCTCCCTTTGACATTTTAGAAAAATTTGATCACATATACAATATAACAGCCAAGAAAATAAGCATTTGATTTGTAATTACCTTGTCATTTTAAAATTGTTTTTAAAAAGTGGCACTTAATTTTTAAAACTGAATTACATAGTGATGATTATTACTTGAGTCAGTCTGTAACCAGAAAATAACTTTTATTTTCTTTCAATTCTTGTTATAATGTTTCCAAAACTAGCAAAAGGTATTTAAATAGATTTCTTATATTATAAATAATTTTCCTAAATTTTAATAAAACCTAGATTTTCTGATGGGAGAAAAGCTCCAATGAATTGTTATTATCCAAAACACTTCAATTTTGTTGGAATTGTTTTTATTTGGATATTTCTAGGAGGAAAAAAGCAAAGCTATAAAGCAAAAATTAAAATTATATTAGAGATGCTTATCCTAATAGTAAACTACTATTTACATATTATAGATTAATTCACATTAAACATTACATGATATTTTGGTATAATTTAACTAAAGCAGTATCATTTTGTAGTTAAAAAACAATGGTTCTTTGAGAATTTACTGCAATAATCTGATGAAAGGATATTTTGTTTGGTTTTGACAAATAGGTATTCTTTTAAAGAATAAAGCACAACATAGTTAACCAACTTGTTAAAAGAATAGAGACAATGGTTATACATTAGACATTTCTTCTGTCCATAAGAAGAAGAATAGAAATCTGAGTTAAATTAAATTTCAAAGACCAGAAATTCTCAGTGCACCAGAAGTAGCACTTTCTAACAACCTCTGTTCTTTCAAAATGTATCATTTTTTTTTCATTTCATGGTCCACTCAGCTGTCTTCAAAATTTCATTTTATTCATTTCCTTTTGACATCTTATGATTCTTATTGTCAGAAAGATTATAGAAAGTTCTGTTGACAATTGCTGTACATTGTTCTTCCTGAATTGCACAAGCTTCCAAATGCCTTTAAAAATTACATTTATTTGTTAATCAAAGTACTCATCAGCTTGCATTCTGTTCTTCCCTCCAATAGCCTCGTTGTTTACTTTTTTCACTGAGGTTAAAAGGTGTAGCCCTTTTTTCCTCTGTAGTTTCCTATTTATAGCTCTCAACTGTTTCGTTGGCTCTGTTCTTGATAGTGCACAATGGCACTTCTTTATTGGTCACTAAGTCACAATGAAGCTTTGTTTACTATAAAATAGAAGGTCCAGCTTGCAAGTTGCGTAGCTTCAAAACTTAGTTAAAATAAGAAGGGATATTGTTAGGATTATTGTTCATGAAATAGTTAGATTTCTTTAAGAAAAGAGTTTAAAGGAATACATTCAGGCTCCAACCCAAAATATCTATTTTTTTCTCTCTTTTATGCCATGCAGTGGTGGATCTGAACCTTCTAAAAGAGGAGGTAAGATTGTACAGCTGCACACCTCGTAACTTCTCGGTGTCCATAAGGGAAGAACTAAAGAGAACCGATACTATTTTCTGGCCAGGTTGTCTCCTGGTGAAACGCTGTGGTGGAAACTGTGCCTGTTGTCTTCACAATTGCAATGAGTGTCAGTGTGTCCCAAGCAAAGTTACTAAAAAATATCATGAGGTAGGTATATCATTTTCTTTTTGGGTTCCTTAGAGTGTTTTGTTACTTTAAAAATAACAAAACAGTGTATCTGAAATGATTTTTGGGTTTGAGATGATGTGGCATTCATAAAGAAAAGGTTTAGAAAATACTTTATGTTCTTGCTTTCTAAAATTGGACTTTTACCTCAAAAACCCAGACATGAAGGATGTTGGAAGCTTATCCTCTGATAGTACATCATGGGTGGTCAGTGAAATTTTCTCTCATACAAAAACCAAAATGTTCTCGTGTAGTGTAAAGTATGAGTAAAACTTCTCAACTTTTAAAAATATGAAGGGAAATATTTTAAAGAGAAACTTGAAGATAAATTATTGTCTATTTTGGAGAAAGATCTTTGGTATTTATTTTTCCATTTGGGGCAATATGGGCACATAAATCCCAAGAAGACATACTCATAATTATACCAATCTTCCTATTATTCATGTTTCCCCAAATAGCATGTTAAACCTTTATGGATTCTTTGCCCTTTTATCTCTTTATAGAATCAAAAAAATAAAATATTTAATCTCAGTCCTTGTTTTTCAGAGACTTGGGAACCTTAGAACTTACATACTCCAAATTTTCTTTTTGTTTTCTTTTTTAACTATTTTTATTTATATACTTTTAGAGAGAGGAGAAAGGAAGGGAGAGAAACATGGATTGGTGGCCTGTCATGAACCTCCAACCGGGGACCTGGCCCACAACCCAAGCATGTGCCCTGACTGGGAATCGAACCAGCAACCTTTTGGTTCTCAGGCCTGTGCTCAGTCCACTGAGCCACACCAGCCAGGGCTGAATTTTCATTAGTGCTAAAATATCCTGAATGCTATGACATCATCTCTCCAAGAACATCATATAGCATTTCTACATCAGGAAGCATTCCGTTCCTGATGTGTCCAGTTGGATTTTTACAAAACATTTACATTATACCAGGCCAAAATCTGCTCTCCTGACTTCATTTCAGTATAGCTTCATTTCACTAGCTTTTTATTTTTCCATTAAATAAAAAAATAATAAAAATATCCGCTTAATAAATAAAATGATTTTTCTTTTGTCATTGCATAAAGACATCAATGCAACCCTTACCTGTTAGGTGATGTAAATATGGAGAGTAGCATACACTGCACGTGACCTGATTGCCCCGCCCTTCAGCAACATTGTGTCGGCAGCTGATACAGTGGAAAATGGAGCCCCGGATTCTGGAAGACAATGGGCCCTGTTTCCATCCTAGATCTACCATTAACTTGTAGCCTTCACTAGGATACTTAACCTCAATAAAATAGTGTAAAATATGATAAGTCTCTGGTTTTTCTAGCCGTTTTTTTCCACAACAATGACTGGATAGCAATTTTTAGTAGCTAACATCCTAAACTGGAAGCCTGTGGTTAGAAATAGCCCTATTTACTGCCATTACTCATGTTCTGCTTTCATTTCTAACTGCATTCTTCTAAAGAGCCTTATGCTGGGAACCATCTCCACTCCAGTTTCAGGAAGTAGATAGTCATGAGCTTGGGAGCCCAAGGAGCTCCACCCGGGCCATGCCCAGAGGCCGGCCTTATTGCTGCTCCACGAACTGGGATAGCTAGTGCAAAAGGCACACTTAACATAGTAGTTCTAAAACAGATTCAATTTAAAATGCATTAAAAGCTAGGCTGATATTAGAGTTGAATGGCCTACCATAAAAAGATGTAATGATAATAGGAATTAAACTTGAGTGATCCTTTCCCACCTAAAATCATTCCATTTTGAACTTTCTAAAGCAGGTGCTTACAGACAGAGTATATTTGGGGACCTGATTTAGCCAACAAGGCTTGGGTCTATCACCACCCTTCTGAGACCTATAAAATCCAGACCAGTTGTATTGGCTTTCTTAAACCAGCTTATCACATGCTAATCCCGTTTAATACTTTTGGTCTGATAAATCGGTCTTCGGGTGAAGCCAATCCTCCTTCATCCTATCCTTGTAAAATTGTTTCCCAAATAACATTAGTTTTAGGGTTGTGTAGGAAGTTGCCACAGAATGTGTAATATCTGTTTTAAAGTCTCAGGTGAGACTCGTGTGTGGGGAGAGATTGTGGGCACTGCTTACAGCCTCACTGGCCGCCTGCTAGAGTGGCATTAATCCATTACTCTCTGGTCTTTGGTGGGGTTGATACGTATGCATTGCATATATGCACATCTGTACCTTTAGATGTACAATTATATGACCATCTAGTGAAGTTCCCCACATCTCTAATGTGGATGTGTAGAAACATTATACAGTTACCTACTTCACCTTTCTTACACATATCTCCAATAATATCCAAGTCTTAATTTTTATCATTAATGTTTCTGTTAATGATCAAATTACCCTGTGGGTGGGGGAAAGGTTTTTTGTTTGGTGTAATTCATAATTTCTGAGGCCTGACCTTTTTCTCAGTCTTATATTTTGGAAATAAGTTCTTCATCTAATATTACTTCTGAATAAATGAAATTATTTTTTAAACATAACAAATATTATCAGAAGCATTAGGTCATTGAATACCTTTCATCTGAATCTGAAGATTTAACTCATTTAGAAAGATGCTCCTCTTGGGCTTTAATTCTTTTCGATGAACATTGTTTCCATTTTCACGTTGAAGATCATCCCACCTCAAAGAGAAGGCAGAAGCGAAGGCGGAGCTTAAAAGTTGTTTTCTCCGCTTCGCCCACCTCTACCATACCAGCTTCTTTAAGCAGTAAGCTGAAAGTATTTGTTCTGTTCCTACAAATATAACTGAATTAATATTCTCTTTTGGTTTCCTCTAGCATTGTCATTGGGTTTTGTTCAACCCTGTATCAAAAATAAGTTTAGAAAATTAAAAGGCTCATGAAAGAGAAAAATATTATTATTACAATGTTTTAATGTAATATTACATAATAATATTATTAATAAGATTCTTACTTGCTTTTGTATCAATCACCAGATACTTTTTATTAGAAGGCATTTTATTTTAGCCCATATCTATATCTATCTATCTATCTTTCTATCTATATAAAGTTTCCTTAATGGTTTCGCTATTTCTCAAATAGAATTTTTCAGAAAAGCAAAACAGGAACTTTACATATGTATAAACCTACATACTTCCTCTTCCTAAAACATTTTTTAGTTTCCTGCCAATCCCAGTCCATCCTTCTTCGAGCATGTGTTGGATTTCAAAGATTTCTCTGTTATAAAACTTTTGCTATTTCATAATTATTGTTTATTTGTCTTTGTTACTACCAAATTGAGAACTAAGGAACAATAAAGATCACATTACAGTGTAGTGCCTAAGAGCTCAGACACCGAACCAGACATCCAGAGTTTTGAACATGACATTCGTTAGCAACGGGACTTTGAGTGAATTACTGATTCCCCTGCGCCTCCGTTTCCTCAACTGTAAAGTGAGCTTCCAGCCCTCCTTCCTTATCGTGAGGATTCAAGGAATGATCTTTATAAAATACTTAGAACAAGGTCGACCACATCGCAAGCCCTCGATACATACTAGCTTTTCTCTCCCTCATCTTTATTTTTTTTCCTCTGTGCCTAGTCTTATTCTTCAATGATGGCAAATGATCAATAAAGATTTAATGAATTTGCCCCGGGGTAGGAAGGGTATTCTCTTTCTGGCAAAAAGATCTATAGGATACTCTGACAGTAAACCCATTTTGTTTCCTTTTTCCATTCTTAATCAGCCTAATGATTTTTATGTTTTTATTTTCATGTATTTAAATTCATTTTTTCATAACATCAAGTACATTCTTCCATTTTTTTTTTTTTTTTTGCATAGATCTTGTTTTTGGAGGAAAATGTTCCATTTAATTGACTGACTGTAGTAATGAGTCCCGACCTGCAAGGTTCTGTGGCACCCAAAAATGTAAGGGCACTTTGCACCGTTTGGGCACCGGTACATGTGCACCTGTAAAGTCCAGGGCACCTGTTCCTGGATGCCTCTTTCTGTACCTAATCTATTCTTTTCTGTAGTCTCTGAGTTTAGCTTTTCCGTGGATTATTTTTTCATGAACTTGTAATTTTAGTTTGAACCTTTCCCTCAAAATTTTCTGAGACATGTTTCACCTGGTTTCTTTTCTTGTGTCATGAACTACGTCCTGAAAACCAAATTATCATCTTTAATATTATCCAGGACCTGCTGGTCATGTTCCAAGTCTGCCTTTCTCCTCTCCAGTTAGAACATTCTAACAGACTTAAGAAGGAAAACAATAATTATGGTCCCACCACCATTTCTTAGAATTTCTTATCCAAGACTTCAGCATCACTCGAACACTAAGCGATTCTTCTGCTCTTTGTAACTCTCCACAAACGTGTGTGGATGAAGACTAGGGGGTGAGCAGGGAGCTGTATTTGGTGAATGCACCTTGACCCAAGCACTGCTGGAGGAAGGAAGGACTGCAGGATCCTAGCCTGGCGTCACTGGCCGGGCTGCGAATGGCAGTCCCTCTCACTTTTGCATTTCTTCGTGGTTTCTTTTCCCCTGCTGACTGGGAAGGAGTATACAAGTGGAGATAGAAATGAAAGCCTTTGGCTATGCTGATATTGCAGTTCATCTGTCTACCTAACCTCATTCCAGAAACAATTTGTAACAAGAGTGTGATAATAAGATACAGCACCAATACCTGAGGAGCAGTTAATTTTGATGCCATCTTAAGTTGTGCCAAAAGAATAAATAAGTACTGACACATGAAAAAAATAAATTCAATAGTCATTGGGCTAAGTTCCTCCTTAAAATAATACATTTTAAATAATTTTTATTCTTGAATTATAAAAAATAATATAGTAATATAATTCTTGAATTATATGAAATATAATAGAAAATCTAATTTAAAAGTTGACTTACAACTATTGTAAGACTTTTCAGTTTATCTTTTTACAAAGAAAGTTACTAAAGAAATCAAATGTATGATGTAATATGCATATTTTGAGTATATAATTAGCACTTATTACTCTAATAATTCATGTGTGGCTGAAATATAGATACCGACAATGTCACTTCTTTCTAAGCTTCTGTTTACTCATGTATAAATTAGGGGGAGTAGTTGTAAATGACTTCATAGAATTCTTGTGAGTTAAGCTATGTAAAAACCTTATTATAGTGGCTAGCATTCATAAGCATTCAAAAAATGTTAGCTAATTAACCTTTGGTATACTCACATTCTCCAAATGAGGTATACATTCTCTATTTTTAAAAAATCTTCAAGGAGCACAGTCGTAAGACTTGACTCGCGCCTTTGCAGATTAATGAAAATTTCTAGGGACTTTTAAAAGTTGCTCCGTGAAGTTGTCTGTGTCATACCCAGAGAGTCAGCAAACAAGACAACTTCATTCTATTATGTACTCTAGTGGTTGTTCAGAATCCAAACAAACATAATTTCTAAAAACTTATCCTTTCTACTCTATGAACTAAAATGGAATACACACTGAATAGGTAGCTCTTTTCCAGGACATCAGATAATCTTTTACAGAATACATAGCTATGCCTTTTAGTCACAGTGTTGAAAGGAAATATGTTTAGCATCGATGTCTATTTTGCTATATATTTTATTAAAAATCCCAGCAATCCAAGCTGCAAGTAACTTCATAAAATAGGGCCGTTATTGTTATTGCCAGATCTCCATAGACTGCACAGTAGGCTGCAGCTGCAGAAAGTTAGCTGTGACGGAGGCTGATGTCTATGAAGTACATCTAATCCATCTCATCAAGTTTATAGAGGACTTGAAGTATAGCCAAGAAAACTAATGAGTGGCGTAATTGAGCTAACTCAGCTGCAGAGTGATCATGCTTCTTTTCACAGTATAGCAGTACTTGCGTGTATTGCTTCAAGTATAAATATTTGTGAAACGTGTGAATAAATGAATGAGTGCAAGAAACTAACAAACAGAAAAATTAACAGCGCAGTCGTGGTTCCAAAATACTTAAGGTGAAATTTACCGTGAAGATTGCTTAGTGAGTCTTTCAATTTAAACACTGTTCTTTATTCTGAGGCATCATCCTCCCAAGTTTTTGGTATTAGAACATCCTTTCTTTCATGAAAAATTGGTC
>PVJI01023738.1:0-23060 GCA_004026765.1 Micronycteris hirsuta
AGAATTCCCATTCCACAGACATGATCCACACTTGCTCACACAGGAATCACACGGAGCTGTGCTCAAAACGTGTAAATTCTCAGGACTGCGTGTTTACACACGTGTGGAAATCACTGCCACAACTTGGTCAGCCAGCCACTTCCCCAGCTGCTCATCTCCACTCCTCCTACCAGTCTGGATGAATGGTTCTTCTTTAATTCCTTGGTTGTCGGACTTCCATACAGTTCAATTCTCTGGCAGTCCTGGTTGTTTTTTGTTTTTAAATTTGTTGTTCTAGAAGTCCTGGTCATTTTTTGTTTTTAAATTTGTCCTTCTTTTGGTTGTGTAAGGAAACAAAGCATATCTACCTATACCTCCATCTTGGTCAGAAGTCTGAGATTTTTGAACTTTTAATCATGCCTTCCAAACTAAAATTAATTAATTAATGGATTAATTAAACAAACAAAAGAATAATAATTATTTGGACCCTTAAATATGAATTGGCATGGTTGAGATTATTAAAATTTTCAATACTTTATTATGGTGCTTCCAGATCTTTCTTATTCTGTAAAACACTTCAGCAACCACTTGAGAGAAGCAATGGGCCTATAGGACTGAAGAAAATCCAAAGGATATAAAGACAGAAACAGAAAGATATCCTTGCAAATGACATGCTCTTTGTGATCCCACAGAGTGAGAATTAATTTTGTTGTGATGCTCACAAACTCAACTTGCAACCTAACTAGGGGATTTCATGGTGTGATCTTTGAGAAAAACTTCCTGGTTCCATGATACATTATTGAGACATTTCAAAATTAATGGATATCGTATGACTCAACCTTGTCCAGTAATCCTACTCAGTGTTAAGAGTGACATAGATTTCACTGTAGACACATTTATTCCCAGAAGTGACATGCCCACAAATGGGAAATCTTTTGGTTAATTAATTTCTTTGAATCGTGGGAATTAAGGGACTCAATAAGCATGAACAGGAAAAACATGCAAGGCAGTAAAATATTAACCACTGTGTTAGACCAGGAATGACAGTTTTAAACAATGTTTTATGCCCCATTAACTCGTTAAATTTTCTTTCAACACAAACTTAGTAACTGGTTGAAAACTGTGGTCAAATTCTGGAAATTCAGATTATAGATATTCACAATATAATCTCTTTTGTCCCAATGGGCAGTAAATATGCTTTGAAAAGAATAAATGCAACCTAGAAGAAAGTAAGACCACTTAAAGTGAGGACTTATAATTTAAATCCTTCATAAATCATTTTCTTATTTTATCGGTAACTATATCTGTTTTGTGTTTTCTGTGAAGTTGCTCCTGTCATGATTTAATTGCCTTCTATAAATGACTGTAGCAAAAGTTATATAATCACAATCTTTTGAAGGTTAGCGTATCAACTTGTACATATTCTGCCCTCACATATAAAAGAATTCTCTGTGAAACAATATGTTTTTTCAAATAAAGCATATAAAAATAATGGCTGACTAAACTGCCATTACAAATATAATATTTCCTGAACCAAATACTTCCCAGGATTACCCCATTCAAATCTACAAACAACGTACTACTATTATTCTATTATTCCCATATTGGCAATGAAGAGTCTCATGCTTAGGAGATCCTGTGACTTGCCACAGCCACACAGCTAGCAAGAAATGGAACCCGAACTTCATCCATAAGACAGTCAGATTCCTGAGCTTTTAAACCGTATGCGGTACTGAGATAAGTCTCACGCCACACTAAACGGGTGACTATGATGTAACAAAACTGTCTGCACAGGATAATCATATTTTGCTAAAAAAATGCACACAAACAGACACGCACACTGATACACATAAGAAAATGCTTAAAATGTTATGCACCAAAGTAGTAATGATTATTAGCACTGAACAGTGAGATTATAAGTAACCTGTTTTTATTTTGTTCTTTAGGCTCTTTTATGTTTTCAATGTTCTACAAATATTTAATTCTATAAATATTTATTCTTTCTAATCAGAACTTTGTTAATTGGCTCAGACATATTGAAATCATTATCAATCTTTCCTTATCTTGTTAATACTAATAAATTTTGGATGTACTCTTATGAAATGTAAATATATCATTGCAGTATAAACAAAATGATGATTTTACTTGATCTAGTAAAGTCTAGGTTTAATGACTACTTTAGAGATATTAGGATTACTAAGGAGCATTCTCGTCTGAGAGCATTTTTCGCACCTGTCAATTATGTACTTGCTTTAGGGAATAAATGTTATTCAACTATAACTTCCACTACTATTGGATTACGTTATAAACCAATATCCCTGAGCAGTATCTACTTGCCCTGAGATTTAAGTAGGATAAATTATGTAGCATATTGCTGGGCAGAATAAACACCATAAATATTAGCCAAGTATAGCTGCATGCATGTGAAAAACAGTGTTCAAAATATTAAGTATTTACTCTAGGAAAATGACATCTTATTCTCTCCATATTTTTTCAATTTAATGAAAGTTATATTTATATTTTCTTTCAATTTAACAAAACTCTGCTTAACCGATTTGCTCAACTCTCTTTATTTCTCCCATAAAACATCCCGTTCTAGTTCCCTTGCACACCGTCTTCCTCTCCATTTGATTTTTAGCTTCAAAGTACATTATGTTTTCCTCCAGCCTGCCTATTCTATTCATTCTGTTATTTTACTTACATGTATTAGTTTATATACAATAGAGTAAAGATAACTAGGAAAAAGTTATTTCACGAAAAACATTGATTACTTTAGGAAAAATAAATAAAAATGAGTTTCTAAAAGAATTGCTGTTGGTTTTAGGTTTGGACAGTTCAAAAGCTTGGTGAAAAACATGAAAAGTTAAGAAGGTTCTATACTTAAGTTGTGTTGTAAGGCAATGTACCTAAATTCTTATTTTACTTTTTAACAATGTCTTCTATGAAGGTGAATATTTATTCTAATAAAGAAAACATATTTTAAATATATATGAAACATGTGACTAAAAATAACAGGTATTATATTAAAATACTTGGTACTCTCTATTTTATCTATAAAAATATGTTAAAATACATGTATTTTTTTAGTTGTTCCCTTCAGTGAATTGCAGGGACAGAAAGAGAATCTATAGATTAAGAGCTTAAGATACGCCAACGTAATAACAATTATAATGTGTGGACTTAGTTGGTTCCTGAATTAAATTTTCTTTTAAAGTTATGAGCCAATCAGGAACATCTGGACACAGATTGGATATTTGAGTTTAAGGAATTGTTCCTTATTTTTTAGACGTGAAAATGGTATTGTTTTTACATTTTCCGAAGTGCGTGTCTTTTAGAGATACACACAGAAATAACCACGGTGTTTGGCAGTTCCTGCAAAACAACCCATGAGCAGGGAGAGGGGAAGGGAGAGGGGGCAAGACGGGCCATGCCCTGAGAATTCCTGGAAATGGTGAAGGTGCGTGGGGGTTTATGATACTATTCTCTCCACTTTTGTCTATGTTTGGTATTTTCCTTGTTTAAAAAAACATAAAGGAAGAAAAGAGCCATGGCCTACATGCTAGGCTGCTTTCACACCATAAATCTAGAAGCCCTTTGCATAGAGCGTGTGTACTCTGAGATGCCAAGGAGTGCATTAAGATATCTGGTCTCTGATTGGGGCCGCTGTAAATGTCACCACGTTTATCACGCTGTTTCCACACAGCACTACTTAAAACCACAGCAAAGGATTTATCTCCTTTTAGGTTATGTTTGGGGTCAAAAGCTCCCTTCCAATTGTTTCAAGTTTCTCTCTACTTTACTCAGTCTTAACAAACATATGTGCCTTTTTGGTCCTTCTTACAAAATTAATTTAAATTAATTAATGAATTATGGAATGCAAAGTTACTTTAATGTATTAATGATTCTATCATTAAAAAGTTACATGAGGAAAAAGACAATGAGTAGAATGAAAGTTGCCTTCATAAAAGCATAAAAAGCTACTTTTTAAAGAAAATGCAATATTTTATTAGAAACACGACAAAGTAAATAAGTGAAGGTGCAGTGATAAGGGCTAAGTGATAAAAAGTGCAAGTGTATTTGCCAATTTTATAGGAAAATCACCAAACAATACATTATGAGGATCTGCACAAAAGCCTTTCTTCACTGTTTTTTCAGTTGTAGACATTATTGCTGTGGTTATTGACTAACTCTTCACATTGGTAAACAAGTTTCTTTTGAGTATTTCAATCCTTACTAGGGCCATTATAGTTAAACACAATTAAAATGAATCATCATATTATATTAATTCATATCTGATAAATGCAGTGTAATTTTTCATCAATTTCCTGAGTTTCTGGGTTCCTGGCCACTCTGTAATTTGTAGTTCCATCTGAATACAAAATCAAAAGTGACTAACATGAGGAAAATTTCTCTTGATTACACATGAACTCTTTTTGTTCTAACAGGAATCATTTGAAATTAATATTAACTGACATCAATTCCCTTGAAGGTTCCTGAGTAACTTTTCAAACAAATTAAAGTCTTTCTCCAGGCTTATTCACCATTCAGTAAATCAGATACCACAAATTATTAAAGGGAAGCAAAACACTTATGAAAATTTTGTTTGTGGGACAAGCTCGTACACTTGCAACAATCAGATCAGAATCAGTTAGGATAGCTTGTAATTAAGAATTGAATAATGTGGTGCAGTCCCTAAGAGTTCTAGAAATTCAAAAAACCAAAAGAATGCTAGTAAGATATGGAAGCATTCTCACATCACTCATTTTCAGGCAGATGAGCAGCTAATTCATAGAGTGGCTTGTGCAAATCACACTCAGTAATGAGGTAAGAGCAATGTGATTATTTATGAACTGATATGTACCGAACACCATCACATTGTCTGTATATGAACACGCATGCATCTCAGTCTAAACTTGTTTTTTCTTTGTTTAATAAGAAACAGCATGAGCTGTTTTTCCAACGCTTGGCAAAGGGTGGACCATAAATACTCGAATGAAATGAATTTTTAGAATCAAACAATATACACTCATTGGGGCGTGTTGCATGCAGACTTTCACTGAAGCAAACTGTCCTTACTGAATTAAGTCTCTCCATAGAAACTCAGCTTTGTCTCAATGAATTTGTCACAGTACTGGCCGAATCATTGTACAAATCCTCTCATGTTGGCACTATCTTCCTTTTGCAGAGAAATAATCTGATCAATATTACTGATAACTGCCTCTTCCATGTGTGTTTCATTTCTAGGGTTATCCAATAAAATGCAGGGCACCTAGTTAAGTTTGGATTTCATATAAAAATAAGTAATTTTTTTTAGAATAGGTATGTCTCATGTAATCTTGGAATATTCTGTAATGCTTGGGACATACATACACTAAAAATATATTCTTTGTTAGTCTGAAATTCAGATTTAACTGGGCCAAATGCTATTTTTATTTGCTAAATCTGGTAATCCTGTCAGGTGTTCAGGCCATGTCCATAAACTTCATTGAAACCGACAGAACCATGAAACTTCTACTGTCTTTGGAGTGTGATGAAGGGGGTGTAGCAGGGGGTGGAGTAGGGGTATCATGGCTGGTTCCATTCTTCTCACTCACTAACATGTTTTAAAAACTTTAATATTTTACAACGTTAATGTAAAGCTAAGTTTAAAGAAGAAAACAGTGAGGTTTTTTTTTTAATAACGGTATCTATCTTTTGCCATCAAATCATCTCTGTATGTGTTAGAAATGGCAAGTGGATGACATCTCAAATGTCTCAGGGAGACATGAACCATATGTTTAATTTCACGATCAAACTGAGAATTAGAGAGGAAAATGTGGAAACTCCATGTGTGAGAAAGAAGAGAGATGGGAGTGGAGCTCAATTAAGGGAACTTGTCATAAGATTAATTAAATACGCTCAGTACATAGTGCTATTTTCTAAAACTTCAGAACATTCTGGACTGTAGCTAAGACACAATTCACTGATGAGCCATTTTTCTGGCCCGTAACATGAGATATTTTTGAAAGTGTACAGCCAGAAAATGATTATTCACATGCTATCAGTAGAGGTTTATCCCACGCAACAGTGATTAGCGGGGTTCTTTTAAGCTCCCAATCTGTAAGAATTTCTAATGCGTCTCCAAAGTTTTTACCCCCCTGAAACTTTTTCTGTTATGCAATGTATGAATGGAGGGTATTTTTCTATTTTGAATTTGGTTATTGAACTTCCCTAGAATACACTGTTCTAAATTGTCGCTTCTACTCTTACATGCAACACAAACGTTTGAAAAAATACTCTGTACTGATTTTGCGTATTTGTACTACATGATGACTCATTGTTATGATTTGGACTTTGCCCATGATAGGCTGTGCTTTACATTTTTCTGCAGGAGAAAATACTGAGGAAAGAGGGAAAATAAAGCTTTAAGTTATCCCTTTGCCTCCATGCTTGTCTCCTCCTTATTGTGAACATGGCACAGCATAAGCATTCTCTGGAATGTTCCGTTTAGCAGGGTACTGTGCTGTGGACACCCTGAAGTATTCCAGGGCGTATTCTGTGGCTAAGTCACCTCCTTCTTTCAGCACGCTATGCAGATGTGCCGCTGGCGGTTTTGCATGACTAATTTTCAAGTCTACATTTGGTCTTCAACTGTGAAAAACAAGAGCATAGTTTTAATAGCTTTCATTTTGAATAGCCATAACAAGGTTAAAATTTTATTTATGTATTAAGGCATATTATGCTCAGGGCACATAGCTTCTTAGAAGTGCTAAACAGAACACCTGTCAAAATGTTTTAAAACCTCAGGCAAGTCAAATAAATGAAAACTCTACCTTCGGTGGAGCTAAACTGATAATCGGGGCATGTCTTCTTCAATGCACAGCCTCCTCTTTGCTCCCCAGAAAAATACTCAGTGATGTCTGCACTGTAATAAATCTTACAGTGTATACAATTAACATACAATATGTATGTATTGGTTCTTTAACTCAACAAATATCTACTAAGTATCAACTGTGTTCCAGGTCCATTAATAGATGCTCAAATTCATCAGTGAAGAAGACAAGAACTTCTGCTTTCATGAAGTTTAAGTTCTAGCAGCCATATACATGTAAGAAACCCCTGGGAGGTAGCTAACTTCCCCACTAGGCAGCCAACCCCCGGAGGCTGAGTCTTCATCTCCATCACTAAGAACAGGCCTTAAAACAGGAGAAAAACTCTGTGTACATCTGTTAAATTAATCTGAATATCAATAAATAATATCATAGTATAAATACAAATCCCCGGTTACTTTTTACTTTCTTTCCCTGTTTATCTTTTTGCTATTTAAAAACAAAGATTTAAGACAATAGCAAGTTACTTATTTTCTCTGGGTCTCAAGCCTCTTATCTATGAAAAGTTGATCAGTGAAATGCCTTCTATTTTGAAATATTATTATTCATATTCCCGATGACTCGCCTCATTCCTGAAATGATATATACGTGAGTACTTCCAGCCTCTGGGAATATTAGACAACACATGTGTCAGCGTGAGATAAATAGAAGAAAATATTGAGGCCGTTAAATACATTTAAGACAAAGTGTTTCTTTGCTATGAGACATAAGCATGCCTTTTGTGGAGTATGGTAACAGCAGAACTAATTTGGCAATAATCACCATTTCTGGAAACACAATTTAGAGCAAATATGTTAAGTGATTTATCATTTTTCGAGATAGGATAACAGAACCTTAGACCTAGGATAAATGTGGGAATCGACAACAAAATGATAAAATGAGTGTGGTAAGCGCATGCAGAACCTATTCAGATGGGGGAGAAAGTGGATATTTTCCTGAGCCTGAACATGCCTTTGGCTCCAGAAGCAGACTGCATCTAAATGAAAAACATTGTGATGGTCGGTTCCGTATAACAAGTGTGAGATGCCCTGGCAGGTGGCCTACGGTAACAGTGGTTGCCTGATCCCGTTACCGTGAGTTTCATTAAATGAAAAGCGCTGCCTAACATGCTTTCACCAGGCCTGCCGTGTTCGGAGTGAGTCTCTGTAACAAAGACATTGTTGTTTTAGTATTATCATTTTTGGATTATTGTATCTGAATCTAATATAAGCTTTTCTTAAACTTTAATAGGCTTTTGCAATTCAATTGAGGTTTGGGAGTTAAATTTCGAAGAGGACGAAGGTCCAAGGATTTCATAACAGTAGGGACAACCTCCTTTAGAGAAGAAAGAGCTAATGTTTGCAACAGAGATATTTGTTTGTAAGATCGGAGTGAAGAAAATAGAAACTGCATTTTAGCAAACCTCACTAAATTTTTTAAATAATGCATCTATGCAAAATGTACCCCACCCTTAAGAGCAGGTCCTCATTAAAATTACATTTACGTGTAAGGAAGTAATTTGGATGCATTCATTAAATTGGGGTGCTGCCTGCATATGCAGAGCTTTTATTAGCAATGCAAATAATATGAAGATATAAAAAGAAACATACATTTTCAATAAAACAGGATGAGAACCACGAGGCTCTGTTGATAATGAGCATGAGGAAGGAAACTGATCCAAACTTCAGTCTTTGAAACTGGGGAGGAATTAGCTATTCGGGTTGATAGTTTCATTGTTCAGTTACTAGACAGACTTGAGAGCTTAATAATGAACCACGGGTTCTATTTATAGAACTTTTAAAATGTGGTCATTCCTGAGAGCAGCGGGCTGTTTATCGCATGGCTCTCAGAGTTGACAAGGTCACGCAGAATTCCTGTGTGAAAAGAAACTGTAACCTCTAGGTCCAAATTCCCCAGGTTGAAGTGCAGGTTTGCTGGCCTGAGAAAGTGATCAAAGGGCAGCCTGGGCATTTTATCTTTCCCAGATCCTCCAAAACCTCCCTTTGAAGGCTTTTTCACCTACATGCAATTCTGCCCCCTTTCCATTAACGGGGAGATTGCTCAATTATCTTAACAGCTTCTAATAGGGTTAAGCGAATTTACCTCTGTGTTCTAAAAGGAAACCAGACTCTTACAAGTGGCTAAAACACACTTACTAACTAACCCATGACCAGGTCACACATAAACTCGCTTATAAATTTTACCAAGATTCTTTGCTGCATGCACGGCTCCTGCACCTCGCTGTGAGCCATCTACCGCACTCCGAATGTGTTTTCATCTTGTAATAATGAACATCTGTGACAGCATCTTTGCCAAAATAAATAAAATTAGGCAGATGATTATGTGGGCTTATGCTAAACAATTTTTTAAACAGGTTCAGATTTCTTTCTAAGGGAGTACAGAATGTCTCCATATGCTGGTGCTTGTTTATTTTTGTGTGTGTGAAAGAGAGAAAGGGAAATGAAACGCTAAGAGATAAGGGAGAGAGAAACGGGCCATAACTGTAGAGAGTCACCAAAAGCTGATTAATACAGTTTTATAAATAATCTTTTTAATTAAGGATGTTTTCAATACAGAACAGGGCCTACTCTCTCTTTACCAGTTTCAATAGACATTGTCTAACGTGTTTTTGTTTCTGTCTCGAAGATGAAAGCCAGCCTGTTCTAGTGTAGAACCTGCTGGAAGTGTTTTGTTCCGCGCTGTTATCAGTTCTGCTCCTGGCTCTAGTAAAATGCCGTTATGCTCTGGAAGTGCTCCTTCTCTGGACTTACACGTGCAGAGCAAACTGCAAAACATGCCAAGAAAGGGCAGCAAACGGCTGGCGCCTTCCACTGCGTCATGGATGCGAAACAATTAAGATAGAAATGCCAACTTTCCCAGGATGGTTGAAAGCCATTGTGTCTGATACTGAGAACTATACAAGGTTTCTTTGGTTCCCTTATGCCCCTTGGTTTTAGAAGCGTTTCTCATGATCAGAATGCAGTTAGAATTTTATTCTTATGCCATCTGTAAAGCATCACCTTTCATGCGGTCATTTATTTCATTTACTTTTCATGTAAGCACCGATTTATCACTGAGCCTGTTTGACTCTCCCATCTGAATTTGTGTTTTCTGTCTCCTGTCTACCCTGTGTTAATTTTTCTCTCTTTCCTGTCCTTTGGATTATTCTTATTATTTCTATTTTTTTCTCTCCTATCAGATCTCTTTTCAATGCCTGATTCACGTATATATTATTATTGTTGTTTCAGTGCAATCGCTTTAAACCACAAGGCATTACTAATTATGGTTTTATAAATAAATATTAGTTTAGATCAGTTGTTCTCAACAGAGGAAATTTTGCTCCTCAGGGTACAACACATGGCGAAGTCCAGTGACGTTCCTGGTTCTTGTAACTGGGGGGTTGGGAGAGATGAGGCGCTGCTGGTGGCTAAGTCAGGAGAGACCGACATCTTACAATGAACAGGACAGTTCCTCACGGCAAAGAATGTCTAGCTCAAAACGTCAGTGGTGCTGGTGTTGAGAAACCCCGATTCCAATTTTCCCAGATTCACCATTTTCTTTGCGCTTCATTTTTTTTTGCTTCTCATCCTTTCCATCTGAGCTACTGTCCTTCCACTTGAAGAGAATGTATTCTACATGAAGCGAGGGTCTACTCTTAACAAACTCTCTCTCTCTGTCTGTCTCTCTCAAGTTTTATTTAGTCCTTATTTTTGAAATTTATGTTGTAAAGCATGAAATTCTAGAATGGAAGTTTTGGGGGGTTACATTGTGGCTGTTAACAAATAAGCTGACAGTCTGGTAGTCACTATTTGAAAGAAAGAAAGATCTTCCTTCTGGTATGTGACATTCTGCTGTGCCACTAGAATGTATTTCAGTGTGGATTTCTTAATATTTATTCTCCTGGGAATTCACTGAGATTTTGTGGGTGTGTGTGTTTCATCACCCCTGGAAAATGCTCAGCTATAATGTCTCTAAATTCTGCCCTCATTCCATTTTCTCACTACTCTTCTTACTGAACTCCAATTAGACATATGTTGGAACTTATCAACAACCAGCATATCTCTTAACCTCCCCTTCATCTCTTCCAGCTATTGGGCTTCATGTGCCACTTCTTTGGATAATTTCTTCTGACTTATATCCTAGAGTATGTATCTCTTTAATTGTGCTCTTCTAATTTTCAACCCAACCACTGAGATTTTACTATTCTTTAACTTTTTATTTCCAGAAATTCAATTTTGTTTTCTTTTTCGAACCTGCTAACCTACATTTTATATTTCTCATTTCTTTCAGGTTTTAAAGGTAGTCTTTAATTTCTTTAAAAGAGTAAGAATAGCTATTATATTATCTGTAATCACTACATTTGAAACCTATACAGGTCTATTTTTGTTGTTTCTTTCCTTTTCATTTTTATCATGTTGTTTCTTGCTCATGATGCTTTGTTTTACTGTGCACTTCGTTAATTTAGAAGGATATACTCATTTAAAAATGTTTATGACTCTAAGGATTAAATAAAGTTGCTCTACTCCAGAGGATTTAGTTTTGCTGCTGGTGATACTATTGGTCTGAGAATTTTTCAGTTCGATTTATAGTTTGAGAATCCTGGGAACACTCAATTCCAAACTGAGACACAAATCCACAGATTTTGTTTTCTGCCCCTCTTTGTCCTTCATGCTCAAATCAGAACCAAGAGAGATTTCCCTTTAGTCCATAAGAAGTGGAGGTTCTGTAGGGGCTTACTTGAGGCAAAACTTACACTGAATATGTAACCTTTTGATGACAAACTTAATGATAAAAGGTTATTTAATACATTTCCTACTTTGGTGAGCTGAGGACTTTGACTTTGTTCCCCTCTTTCTTTAAGGCCACCAAATATGTACTCCAAATACATAGCTGGTCCATGCTGGTCCATGCTGGTGGGGCAAAAGCAGATTTATTCCATGTACCCGGCTCATATGAGTCCTCATATGTATGGATTCCTACACTCCCTGTAATTTTACCCTAGTACATCCTCACTGACTCATCTGCTATCCAATAATCTTAGAGACATTTAAAAAATATGTTTTCTCTGCATTGCTTGGCTCTTACAAAAGAATATATCCAAATTAATATCAAAGTAACTTTTAAAAACATGTTTTATATGAAATGTTTAATAAATATCTGTATCTTGCCTATGATCATTAATTTTAAATATTCTTGGCAGAAAGTCATTACTTAATGGACTAAGATGTTAAGAGTTGAATGGATGACACTTACTATGACTTGAAATTATGATGACAGTTAAATGACAAAATAAGGAAATTACTATTCACATGAATACATTATAATGTTGTCACAGTAAAACTTTCATTTCTCACTTAATGAGGACTGTTAATTTCTGTTAGCTTTTGTTGTAATGATAATAGCAGCTCTCATAGAGTCTGTGCTTGCCATATGTCAGGAATGTGTATTATCTCATTTAATCATCCAACCTAAGGAGGGAGATCATTTTTAAAAGAAGGGTTTACAGGGGAACAGGGAGGTTAAACAACTTGCTTAAGATTACATAATCGATAAATGATGAAGCTTGGATTAGTACCCCCATGAGTCTGATTTTCGAACCCATGCTCTGAAATACATGAAATGAGTGTACTTCTATGAGTTAGCTTCCATAGAAACAATCTTATTAACTTATGGAAGTCTGGTAGAGCATGCAACAGCAACAACTTTCCCCGTCCCTGAAAAGTCCAGTCAGTAGGAATTCATATTTCACTTTGCCCCTAGAAGAGTCCTTTGGAACAGAAGAAGATTATTGTTCAAAATTAAATTGTGAATCCAAGGAGACTATTTGATGTTATATTCATAATCAGAAAAATACATAGATCACTAGGGTAAAATTACATTTTAATTTTTAATATATAAAATATTGCTTATCTAAATTTGTGTTTTATAACTGATTAGCGGGGATTTTTTTATTGTGATTTATATGAAAAAAGTCAGGGCTTCAAACCCATTGCTTTGCAAAAGAACTCTTATCAAGCAGAATTAAACTTCTTCGCAGAAAGAGAGAACTTTCTGAGTCACCAGTACAATAAAATGACAGTTACATAAGGGAAGCATGGATGAATTGCTATTAATTCTAGCCAGGAAAAAAATAGTGTTGGACATCATGGAAAAGAAGAATAGTTGCAACAATAGTTTTATGTTTTGTTTATAAATACAGCAAACTCCAGAGGATTCAAATTGATTAAAAATCATGTGCATGTATTAAAAAAAATTGACTGTTTTCCCAAGAACTTGGCATCTATTAAGAAATGTTTGGTGCTTTAAAGGATAAGGAAAGGGTAGAGGAAATAGAACACTTCAATCATATTTTCCAAACCTTTTCCCAAATCCTCAAACACCAAGGTATTTGAATTAGTTCCTGCCATTTGGCTGGTGAGTGAATTGAAATTGTTTTGAAATCAATTGTTGTCAACAGACTCATTAATTTATAAGAATTGGTCAATAGTTTCCTTTTTTGAAAAGTATCAATACAATTAACTAAAAGAAGTTGGATTGGAATCCTGTTGATTGAATTAATCGTTTATTTTTTTCCCTTGAAACTTTATGGAAGTAAGTAACACAAAATGATGCAGTCAGTCATGTTGTTCCCAGTTGAAATAAATATGAATTTTAAACTTTACTTTTTGGAAAACACTCTACTATGGTAATGTCAAAATTTCTAATGGATATATTTGTTTTGCCTTTAGTCATAGAACTTTCTCTTAGCTTCATCAGCTTCTGGATGGTACATTTATTTTTTAGTGAAAATAAACCCTGAAAAAAGACTAGGAATAGAAAATCAACCTTTGATAACAACTGTAGCATAGAGAGTCATGTTTCACTTTAGAAAATACAATGCCCAATATTAATGATTTTCTAGAGAGTTAAAAAACCACAACCCTGATGCACTGAAAAACCAGCCTCAGTGAACAATTCCGATTGTCCCAACAGCTTTGGAGTATTAAGAACATCTAGGTTTATTGTTGTCTTGTTCTTTTTGTTTTTATTTTTTTTATTGAAGTTACCAGAAGATTTAATTTCCAGCTAGTAACTGAAAAACATGTACTTTTATTTTTGGTTTTAGTCATGTCTTTGAAAGAAAGACATAGCAATGTAGTCAAAATCTTCAATTGGCCACTCATCTTTACTACAGGTTTCCTTCAAGAGGTATGTAGAGAAACATTCAGACAAATTCACACACCTTGTACCGATGTGGCTTTGGTCCTAAGATGTCATGGGACAGTGAGTTATACCATAAGAAGTCTCCAGGATCCTGTTCCTCCAGACTCATGGTTGCCACATAAACACCTTTGCTTCTTTCTTCCTACATTCACAGCCTCATATTTATCTACCTATGATATAAAGAGACTCATAAATAAAAGTCCTAGAAAAATCACTCACGTGAAGAAGTGTTTCTTTATTCTGTAGCTACAGCCACTAGTTCAAACTGTCCCCAGCTGCCACTTTTCAACTGATCTACCCTGTTCTTGCTAAGAATCATATGAAATTCCCATCATTCTCACACTGAGCAATGTCCGCACTATTTTTCACAACCATTTTTGAGAGCCTTCTGTCAACATTAAATTTCTCCTCTGTCTTTCAAAACTATTACTTTTATGTCTGTCAAGCAAGCACATTTCTATAGTTCTGCATAAAGAAAAGACTAATGAGGATCAGCAAGGACTGAAATATTAAATCTGCCAACTCAAAAAAGAGAAAGAAGCCAACAGAAGTTGTTTGCAAGCAGGGAGAGACAAGAGACACAGGTGAAAGTTCTCTTTTAAACTCTTTGAGTGGGACATTCTAGAAAGGTAAACAGACAACCACTAGGCATTCAGAATGTAAACCAAGAGATAATTAAGAGATGGAAATACGATTTTTAAAAAAATCTAAGACATTCTCAATTACCTTCATTCAGGGGTACAGAATGCTAGTAATTCATGTTATTTCATAGAGGACGGTCTCAAAACCTGGCTGACAAAGAGACATAGAAAATGCTTGCTCGAATACCACTTCTTCCATTCAGTTTTTTTCAGGATTCTAAGTTGTTGTTTACACCAAGGACATAACCTGCTCCTTAAGAATCTCTTTCACGGAGTGCTTTTTTTCACCTTTATCAACAGAACTCTATAGGGAGTTGTTTGTGCATTTGCTCAAGTGAAGGCATAACACAGCACATTACCAGGCCATCTGTATGTGTAAAGCCAAGATGGGAAACCAATTTTAGACTGCAGTGCTCAGAACCAAAGGCCCTAAGATAACTGAAAATATTGCCTTTTCACAAGAAAAATGACAGCCAAGTTTGAATCTGCTTCGATCTAGACGATGGTGACTAACAAGGAGATGTAGGGTTTGGGGAACTGTGGAGACTTTTCCAAATGTAGTTTCAATGAAATTAGAGGGGCGAGAGAGAGGAAACCATTGGAAAAGTAAATACAGAATACACTTTGAGAAGTTTCATACTAAGAAAAAGATCAGGGTTTTAAAGAAAAGATAGGAAGAAGCAAAAAGACTGGTAGTTAGAGCAGACTTACATCGTGCAAGCAGTGAAAGTGGAAGTCTGTGGGAAGACAGGTTGGCGATGCAAGAAAGGAGTGTTAGGATACTGGAGAGAGTTCACAAATGCCACTTTTATCATCTTCAGTCAGAATCAATTGAGGGGTAGACATAGGAATCGCACAGAGATCAAAATACGTAACCGTTATGAGTGTGAACGCCTGGTGGACAGCAGAGCTTCTTTGTGGGGAATGCAGGTTTGCGGGCACAACTGTTGCCACAGGCCTGCCCTCAAAGCCAAGTCCCACACGGCGGAGCACAGAGCAGAACAGACTCTGGTTCTGTGAACACACCGGGGCCTGTCGGAGGGGCATGCATCCATCATCTCAGTTGCTGCTCCCGTTCCACCAGTCAGCCACCTCATTCTTCTTCCGAGAAAATGACGACAGTGTGGGCTGTGAAAAGAGATCCCACGGAAACAAGGAAAAAGGTGACTCAGTGACCTCCTATCAAGAAAGAGTGCGGGAAAGAAAAAGGATCAGCATGAGGGAGACAGCCCTCATGTAATTCTAAATATGGCTACCCCTGGAGATTAGGTTATGGGATTTGTTCCTTGGTGGTTTTTTTTCACTTCTTAGAGAACTTTTTTACTTTTGGGGGGGACTCATCATTTGTTTTGTGTAATAAATCATTGACTAATTGTTTGACATTATTGTAAATAAGTATAATGAGGAAAAATGGGAAATTTATGTCTTTCATATAAATAGACTGACATCCTCATGAAGAGCTGATATCAGTATATCTGAGTTGTTATTAACTAGGATTTGTAAATGGTCTTTGACAGAGGCAATAGTTTGGTAATCAATTAAATGTGAAAATTTAGTAGCTGATAACCAGAAGCATATTATAGACCAAGCAATTCTTTAAAGATTTGCACACATAAATGCACATAAGTTATGCCTCAATTAATAAAAACTATTAGGAGATACTGTAGAACATAGTATATGGGGAGGCATTTGAGAAAGAACATACTCATTTTGATTAGATATGAATTCAACTCCACAGTTTGAATTGATAAGTATCTTCAGTTAAAGGCAATAAGGAGCAATGATATCTCCTATTGCTATAATTCTCTAGATAAGAGCTCTTAGGGTAGTTCAAACTTTAAATATAAAGTAAGAAGTTTAGGAAGGCCTACTTTACATTTCATAAGAAATTGTACAAAGATATGTTCACACTATTTATTATAGCTGAAAATAAAATTGTAAACGTGCTTTACTGTGAATTATTATATAAACATCCACTGATTTGCTGACATGTATGAAACTACAGATAAGTTTAATACATCTACATGGTAAGGACTATGTCAGGTTTATTTTATGATTAAAATAAAAGCAACTTAAAACTTACAATTAGTTAAATTGTAATATTTTATTAAACATATTCTCATTCTAAATCCTCTGAGAAATAAAAAATCTAATGTAAATAAGAAGGCAACCTCTTTCTTCTTATTTATTTACTTTGTATGTAAACATGTATTTATCATTGACAAATATATAAAACATCTATCTTTCACTGAGGACTTTCACTAAAGACTTAGTTCTGTGCTAAGGCATGCACAAAGTTCCAGGATTCAACAGTAAGATAAAGATTATAACCTCAAGGATTTGCATTGGGAAGACAAGCACAGATACATATAAGTACAATGCAATGTTGATATTTGCTCAGTTATGTACTTACGGAGAAAGTACCAACGCCTATAAAACACAGGTCTCACCATAATTAACAATAGTTACGTCCAGAAAAGTGAAATTTATATCAACCTTGAAGCAAAATTCAATGTTAATTTCTATAAAACTTGTAATTCACGGTGACTAAAGTTTCAATGTCTTTCACTTTGTATCGGTCATTATCATTCACTGCAGGGTCTCTGTAAGTTTGCTGATGTCTGTGTACGTGGAATTTCCCAAACAACTGCCTGACAACGGTTCCAGGCTCGAAGGGCCTCTCCGCAGGGTCCCAGCGGGCACAGCGATGGCCCCCAGTTGGGCGAGGACTTGACAGCTCTCGGATGCCCTGACTCCCAGACACAAACCAGACCCGCTCCATCTGCTTTGCTTCACGCCGATCACTCACTTTTTAGGTTAGATAACATCCACAGAAACTATAAACAGATCATATATTACAGGATAATTATCCTTCCTTAAAGATAACAAAAAAGAAATCCATTATTTCAGTTACTCCCAAACATTTGAAATTCAAAAGATAAGCAATATTTGTCCAACTAAGAGCTATTAGAACAGAAATTTTAACCTTCGCTTATGAAAGTGTCTTTGTGTGTAACACAATATTAAACATGCCTCAAGTCAGCAAAGATGAATACACTTTAAAAAATGCATTAGACTATCCCGCAGACACCTGTGGAGAAGGTCAGAATACACAGCACACCAGAAGTGCTTCTATTGCATCATAATCTTGGCTCTTGTGATTACAATATGACAGTGTATCTCAAAATGTGACTTTTATGATGAAAATGCAGAGAAAACATATTAATGATCTATTTGCCAAAAAAGAAGAGTATTTTAAGAGGAAAGACATCCTCAACCACAGAACTCTCATAGTAAATATTTGACGTTTTGCCACCTGTTCATTTAGGGACAATTTTGTGATAACTAGGGTGATCTGCCACCTTATCTAAGGTTATTTCCCTACTCATTCTAACTTCAAAGATGTCTTGGGCCTGATCATAAGTCACACAATGAAAGGCAGTGTTTATAAAACGATGTTGCCACCCTCTTCTTTTCTAAAGAAGTCTTCAATCTTCTCTTTCTTACTCTTTTTAGGGACACTTCTACCCACAATGACATAGGTACAGTGACAAGATCCTGTAACCAAAATCACTAAAAGCAAGCTCCTCATTTGAAGGCACCAAATACACTTTATTCAATTTCTAGTCTCCCAGCCTAACAGAGAGCTTGAGACTTAATTGGTTTACTGACAACAATTAATAGACTAATTATGATGATATAATAAGTTTGTTGGCTGTCACCGGAATTAGGAGTTCATAATTCCCTGGAAGAATTCATTCATAATCAGAGGACATGGTGAGCTTCTGCATTAAAAAGGTAAAGGGAAACCATCCCTACATATTCCACTCATTTCTCTCCAGTTACGACTCTAGGACTTTAACTTTCTTTATAGTCAAATTTCTGGAAAGATTTATCTATAATTTCTGTATGGAGTATGGTGTCTCAGTTTTCCTCCTCTCTGGCCACTTTTTATCAGTCTCTTTTAACATCCTCCTATCTTCCTGATTCTTTAACTCATGAATCTAAATCCTCTCTCCTTTTCACTCTAAATTCTCCATGTTGTCAATTGCACCCATGTCCAAATCTGTAACAATAACCTTGACAGATAACTTATAAATTAATAGCTCCATTCTATGAATTCTACCACTTAATATCTCACAAATACATAAAAAATTGATCTCATTATTTTTTATCTTCCAATATCCCAGTGTTTCCTAGTGCACCCTCACTCAGCCCATAGTGAACCTCGGAAAACGAAGAGTTACCCTGTTTAATATACGGAAGGGTGAACTGAGAGCATGAGGATCCTGAGAAGGTAGGAGGAAATAGGAATGAGAACATAGGGTAAAATTGGCCTTAAGTAGGAGGTGGAGGGAATTCCTTTATTAGAGTAACAATCATGTTTAGTAACAGGAAAATGAAAAAATCTCCTTCTAATGTCTCTTATTTACCCCAAAAGTTACAACATAAAATGTCCTACTAAAAGTGAAGAGAGAAACAGTTGGGTCGAAATTTTGATGAGAGACCAGAGAAACATGGTGGAAATGCCAAGCAAATTTCAAGAGCCCCCCTGAGTATGCAAATGATTAATTTATAATGAAACCAACATTCCCTGTGGTTGCAAATCTCTCTAGGAGGGCTCAGTTCCTCACTTGTAGGGTGTGGGTGGTGGAGGCGGGGCTGGGGTGGTGGGCAGGGGTGAGGGAAGGGGGCGGTAGAGGAAGAGGAGATAAATATAGGCTCACAATCCCTTACCTATGATTCCAAATTCCAAAATGTCTTGAAAAAGCATTTTGTTTTTCAAATTATTTTCCTGAAAATCAATGATCTGTTATGAAGTCATTTATAGTGTCTGTTTATTCAACTTAGAGTGAATATAACACATTTTGCTATGCAATTTTATGTTAGATTGTGAAGTACTGCCTTAAACTCTGCCAGAGGTATTACATACTTTTTAAAATCTGAATTCTGATCCCGTGTTTAGCTCAATGAGTTCTGCTAAGAGATTGTAGTTCAAGCATAAGCACTTTCTGTGTTTGGAATTTTGTCCAAAGGCTTGATTTTTCACATGTTTTGGCAAACTAAACTCAAGAATGATGCTACACGTGTGCTGAAAATTAAAATGCAAATTAAGTTTTGTACATAAGTTCTACCTACTATTATTTTTATAAGAACATAACATTGTTTTCTTATAAATTATATCAGTATCAATAATGCTATAAATAGTATATAAGTGTAAGTTTTATCTACTATTAATTTTATAGAAAATAAAGCAAACTTCTGATACATATCCAAATGCAATGTGACCAAAACTTAATTGGAAATGTTTTTCAAGTGCCAGTTGGTTCAGTAAAATTAATGATTCAAGGTGGCTCTAAAATTCTCCTTTGTGCTCTTATTGAGAATTGGTTCAGACAATGCGAGCATTTATCTTTCATCACTACACTGTTTACCTAATGTTTTCATTACTATCCTTGTCTGAAATCACGGTGGCTTAAAATAGCAAGCCCTATTTTATGACTTCTCGAGGTTTTCCTGGGTCAGGACAAAGGGTTCAGCTGGGTGGCTGTGGCTGGGGCTCTCTCACAAGGTTCATTCAGCTGGAGCCTGGCTGCAAGCCTCTGTCTATGTCATCTCAGACCTCCTCCTCCGTCTCTGGATGGCCTCTCAGTGTGCACTGCTCGGGCTTCCTCCCAGCATGGCGGTCCGAGGCTTCCACCACGCAAAGTGGAAGTCATCTGTTATGAAATGGCCTCAGATGCCACAAAGCATTGCTTCTATTACACTCTCTTGGATACAAGCAGGTCATAAAGCTGAGAAGTGACAGGGGAGGAAAATAATACTCAGGGGGATACTCGGACACATTTCATTTCTGTTAAACACCCTGTGTTACGTCTCAGCGGGTCCTAACAGCTTCCATGTATCTAAATCCAGGATATTAATTCACAGTTCAGCAGCTTTTGATACAGGTGTCAACTCTCTCCCTTCGAAGCACTTATCCCTTGGCTTTCGGGACACTATACTTCTGTTTCTCTGTTCGCTTCTTTCTCCTTTGTCAACTTATCCTCCTCTTGTGGACGTTACATGTTGGAGTTTCTCATTTGAGCCCAGTCCTTCTTCTTTCCTCGACCTAAAATCTCATCCTTGGCATTTAATTTCCTTAGTTGCTGTAACAAATCACCATTAACTTGGTAGTTTAAATCAAAAAATGTATTCTTTCACAGTCCTGGAGGCCAGAAGTCTGCAGTTAAGGTGTTAGCAGGGCTGCGCTCCCTCCAGAAGCTGCAGGGGAGATTCTGTTCCTAGTTTATCCCAGTTTCTGGTCACTGTAGGTGTTTCTCAGCTTCGGGCTGCCTCCAGGCAGTCCCTACCGCCATCTTCACATGGACTCTCCCTTCTTTCCGTGTCTCTCACAGGGGCACTTGTCACTGAATCTGGGGCTCGCCTCTCGCCTGAATAAAAAATGATGATCTCCCTATTGCAAGATTTTTAACTTCATTATATCTGCAAAGTCTCTTTTTCCAAATAAGATAAAATTCACAGGTTTTGGAGAATAAGAAATAGACATTTGGGAGAGTTGGAGGAGAGCAGTATTTAGAAATTTGCATCACATCACAAGCCTCCAGGACGTATTTTTCTGAGTTTAAATTTATGTACCTACCACCCGGCTGGTGTAGCTCAGTGGATTGAGCGCAGGCTGGGAACCAGAGGGTCCCGGTTCGATTCCCAGTCGGGGCACATGCCTGGGTTGCAGGCCAGGTTCCCAGTGAGGGCCATGTGAAAGGCAACCATACATTGCTCTTTCTCCGTCCCTTCTCTCTCTAAAAATAAATAAATAAAATCTTTTTTAAAAAAATAAAATAAATAAATAAATAAATTTATGTACCTATAAAATATATATGTATATATGAAATCTCACTTGGAAATCAGAAAGGTCCCTAAAACTCAACCTGCTCCTCCTCGAGTATTTTTCACCTCAGAAATGGCGTCGCAGTTCACCCAGTTGTTTATGTGTTCAAGGATATTAATCGCTTCATCCACAGACTGCATAAATCAAAATATATATCATCTCTAATACTTCTCAAATATTCTAAATTCTAACCATTCCTACTACATGGCAACTTTAGGGATGATCTTGTCCAGGTCAGAGCCTGGTGTCCTCATTGCTACCCACTCTCTACATCCGACCAAAACGTACATCCAACCTCTTCTACCCGGTGATGTCTCCCAAGTCTTTCCATTGCCATTGCTGTCCAATGGTCTAGTGCCAGTCATACTACCTTTCACCTGGACAGACACAGTAGCCTCTAACTGATCCCCCAAAATCCACGGGCGTTCCCCACCAAGCCGTTCTCCATTTGCCACCAGAGCAAGCTTTCAGATCACAGACCTGACCCTGTCATCCCACTGCCTAAAACCTCCCAGCTTTCCCATGATTCCCTAAGAAAGCCCCAAATCCATCACTTTCAGGAAGTGGCCACTGTTTACCTCTCTGGGCTTATCTCCCAGAATGCCCCCACTTGCTCCGCACTTCAACCGCAATCGCCTTCTCTCAGGCTGGCTGCACACAGCGTTGCCTTCGCCCGGGGTGACCCCTGCCTCTGGTTCTTCACTCCTGCTCCTCCGCGAACCTTTATCCTCAGCGTCACTTTCTCAGGACAACTCTCTAAACTATGGGACCAAGCTTATCTCTCCATTTTAGACTTTTGTTGTGTTCCATACCTCTTTACATCATAAATACAATTTTCATCACTATCACTGCACTTCATGAAATAAGAACCTACTGATTCTAAGATATATTATTTAGAAAAAATATTTTCAATTAAACTATGGCATTTGCATTCTTATCAATAGGAATTTTTATTTTATACTTATTAAAAGAGCCCTTTAGCCTTATCTACACCTATGTTTATAATATCCCACTCTTATGAAAAAATTAAAAAACAAAGACGTTAAGTGTTTATGTAACATCTTCATATTCCACACAGACCCCAAAAACTCTGAAATACTTTTCAAGTTAGAATGTTTGGTGTCTATACTTGCCCACATGATAACATTTTCTGTGCCAACAGGAATGTTGATGATGCAGTATTCTTTCTTTTTTTTTTTATTTTTTGTTCAATTACAGTTATTTGCATCCTCTCCCCTCCCCTCCTCCCTTCCCCTCCAGCCCCACCTCCCTCCCAGCCTCCCTCCTCCCCCTTAGTTCTGTCCATGTGTCCTCTACAGTGATTCCTGTAAACCCTTCTCCCCATTGTCCCCTCCCCTCTCTCCCCTGTCTATTGTTAGACTGTTCTTAATTTCAATGTCTCTGGTTATGTTTTGCTTGCTTTCTACTTTTGTTGGTTATGATCCGGTTAAAGGTGAGATCATATGGTATTTGTCCCTCACTGCCTGGCTTACTTCA
>PVJI01023739.1:0-23064 GCA_004026765.1 Micronycteris hirsuta
TTTGTTTGTTTGTTTTTGAATTCTTATTTCTTCATTCTTTTCTGGTTGAATGTTTATTTCTTCCTTCTGTTCCAAATCTTTGTTTTGAGTCCCAGTTTCCTTCCCATCACTGTTGGCTCCCTGTACATTTTCCTTTATTTCACTTTGCATAGCCTTCACTTCTTCCTCTATTTTGCAACCATTTCTGTAAGCATCCTAACTACCAGTGTTTTGAACTCTGAATCTGTTAGGTTGGCTATCTCTTCATCGCATAGTTGTATTTTTTTCTGGAGCTTTGATCTGTTCTTTCATTTGGGCCATTTTTTTTTGTCTCAGGCACCTTTTAAGTAGTAAGGGGTGGAGTCTTAGGTATTCACTAAGGTGGGGCAACCCTCCTTGCTGTGTTGTGGTGCTGTACGTGGGGGAGGGATCTGAGAGGGAACAATGCCACCTGCTCAGCTCTCAGCAGGCTTTCAGTCACTTCCTCCACCACTCATAAGCAAATTGGGCCCTTCTGGTGCTGACTGATGGGTGGGTGGGTTTGTGTATATTCTAGGACCCTGTGGGTCTCTCTGACAAACTCTCTTGTGAGGCTGCAAGTTTCTCCCGCCATCTCAACCACTACAAGCTTTTTCAGTCTGATGTTTTGAGGTTTTATTTCCCCTTGCTGGAACCCTGGGTTGCACAGTCTGTCTTGCTCCTCAGTTGTTCCTCCCAGTTTATCCACACGCAAATGTGGGACCACCCAGTCTGCCAGCTGCCACCTTGTCCAACTAGGTCCTCCAGCTGCTGCCTTGCGGAGAGTCCTCTCTGCCCCAGCTGCCTATCTCCACTCCTCCTACTGGCCTGGATGAATGTTTCTTTTTTAACTCCTTGGTTGTCAGACTTCAATACAGTTTGATTTTCTGGCAGTTCTGGTGCTTTTTGTTTTTAAATTTGTTGTTGTCCTTCTTTTGGTTGTGGGAGGAGGCATAGTGTTCCTACATATGCCTCTATTTTGGCCAGAAGTCAGCAGTGGGTTTCTTAAAATAACATTTAAAAATAAATTATACCCTGGTTGGGTGATTTAGTTGGTTGGAACATCATCCCATACACCAAAAGTTTGCAGGTTTGATTCCTAGTCACAGCACCTAGGTTGCTGTTTCAATCCCTGGTCAGGGCGTGTATAGGGGCCAATCGATCAATGTTTATCTCTCTCTTTCTCTCAACATCAATAAAAACATATCCTTGGGTGAGGATTAAAACATAATAATAAAATAAAATTAGATTTAAAACATTTGAAAACATATTAAAATTGTAACATTATAACATTAATTTTTACTGTTCTAAATATAATCTCCCCAACTTAACTGCCCCTACCCTACAACATTTGCTCCAATACAAACAACTATCCACTAACCACAACCATCACCTGGTCCTCATGTCTCCACAGAGGGGGCAGCTAAAGACATTCAGCAGGACATAGTCTATCTATGCAGGGGTCCTTAATCTCTGGGCCCAGAACCAGTACCAGTCTGTCCAGGCCTGTTCGGAACCAGGCCACACAGAAGGAGGTGAGCTTGAATGTAATGCGCTTGAATCCTGAAACCATTTCCCCACCCCTGGTCCATGGAAAAATTGTCTTCCACAAAATCAGTCCCTGGTACCAAAAAAAATTGGGAACCACTGAACTATGCTGTTTTCTCAGTCCTAAAAGAAGCATACTCTTCCCTTCCACAGCCAGAGCACCCACTGGTTTTCCCATCCCAGCTGTAAGGGCTTTTACAAAGTGCTTCCTTTGGTGATGGTGTTATCAAGCTCCTGGGCTTTTTTTTTTTTGGGGGGGGGGGGATTATAGGGACAGATGTAGCTTTTCACTGTAGGCAGTAAATCACTTCATTTGTTTTCCACTTGCCTTCATCTCTCTGAATTTAACTTCCTATAGGTGGGGTGGAAGTAGCCAGTCAGGAAGCTCCTGCTTTTCCTGTATTTGCCATGGCTCTCACAGTATTCAGACCTCAGTTTACCTTCACCTTGAATTCTTTATACTTGGGCTCCACATTCCCAAATACATCACACCAGGAGCACAAAATTCAATCAGAACATCTTTTTCCATCCTTCACTATCTCATCAAAGCCTTGTGCTACTATTAGTTTCAGGCGCATGGGGTTTTGTGGACTGAGGACTCATTTCACATATTCCTGCAGGTTGCTAACAAAATCATTTCTCCTACATGCCACCTGCACGACAAACTGACCTCCTTCATCAGCTCTGAAAGATACAACTCCAGGGGTGCTTTCCAAGCCACAAAATTGGAAAAGTTAGGGGCCAAAGTCTTGCAGCCAGCTATGGCAAAGATGACATTCTCTCCAGCAGCCAGAAACTTTCATGTCACTTAATTACTCTGTTTTTCCTACTGTTAGATCCTTTCCTATTTGCATAGTTTACATCAAAACAAGTTGCCAGTGGGTCATTTTCTTACATCAAATCTTCATTCATCTTTTCTTATGAGGGCAGAATGTTTTCCTGAATATATTTATTTAATCTTGCCACTGACAACTTTTTTGTACTATGTCAGGGGTGTCATACTCATTTCCACCGGAGGCCACATCAACCTCATGGTTGCCTTCAAAGGTCCAAATGTAATTTTAGGACTATAAATGTAACTACTCCTTAACAATTAAGCAAGACCTTGGCACTGCCAATGTGTAGAAACAAGGTGCCGGGCCGGATTCGGCCTGCAGACTTTGTGTTTGCCACCTGTGTACTGTGTAGTTGTTTCAAGGATCTATTGCTGCATAACAAAATCACCTGAAAACACAGTAGCTTAAAACAACACTATTATTTCTCATGATTCTGTGGTCTGATGGATGGTTGTTCTACTGGTCTCACCTTCTACTGGCTGGAATGTCTCAGCTCCTATGCCCCCCACAAGGCCTCTGTTTCCCCACATTGTGTTTCATCCTTCTGGGCCTCCCCAAGTAGTCTCTCTCTCTGCAGGCCAGCTCTGCAGGCCAGCTTGGGCTTCCTTACAGCACAGCAGTTGGGTTCCAGTAGCACCAATGTGAGGCTTCCAGTCTTCCCAAGAACTGACACAGTGACACTTCTGCTGTATTCTATAAGACACACAAGTTTTAAAGTCAGCAAAGATATAAGGGGAGGGGAAATTGCCTCTGTCTCATGGCGCAAGGGGCAGCAAAGGATCTGTGGTTCTCTTTAATCAAATACAGTAGCCTGTCACAGTCCTGTCTCCAAACTTGCTACCCTGAGGCAAAGTTTAATCAAATGAACTCCTCTCCAGTGTTGTGTATTTCTTCACCAAATACTCCTTATGGCCACACTTGTGTTCAAGTTACTGGCAGCTTTTAGGAACCCCAAGTGCAGTTCACTGAACAAGTCTTTGCAGATCCCAGTACAGAAGCATCTGTTACTAGTGAACTTTTCACCTCCTTCCTTAGCCTGGGAAGCTGACTCCAACTGCTTCTTCATATGAATGACAATTCCAACTATCACAAGCACTGGATTCTTCTCCAGCTCAAAACTTCTTCAGGTTGGAGAACCACTAACTTGGCATTCTTTATAGGTGTTCTAAAACAGAAGCAAGAAATGATATATAGATATAGAGATGTAAGGATATTCATTATAGGAATTGGCTCACTCAGTTATAGAAGGCAAAAAATCCCACAATCTGCCATTTGCAGGCTGGAGAACAAGAAAAGCCAGTGGTGTAATTCAACCTGAGTTGAAGGTCTAAGATGAGAGGAGAGCAGATAATGTAAGTCTCAGTCTGAGTCTGAAAGCCCAACTGAAGCCCGAGGGGAGAAGATGGATGACTCAGCTCCAGCAGAGAGTAAATTCACCCTCCACCTTTTTGTTCTATGTGGGTCCTCAATGGACTGGATGATGCTCGCTGAGATTGGGGAAGGCCACCTGCTTTACTCAGTTCAATTCACATGTCAACACCCTCACAGACACACTAAAAAATAATGTGTTACCAGCTATCTGAGCATCCCTTAGTCCAGTCAAATTGACACATGCAATTAAATAAAATATTTAATTATTCACCACTGAGTGCTAGGCACTCTTCTGCAATAATGCCACATATGAGTGCTTGGTAACGAAGTACCCCAAATCTCAGTAGACAACCAAAACATTTCTCTCTTATGGCCAATGCCTTCTCTTTTCTATGCCATGCTTTTTTTATGCCATTCTTCCTGGCACTCATAACTACTTTGCCTACCTGGTGTCTCCCTTAGTAAAGGGCAGAGTGGGCTGAATTCCTGTGTTTCCCTGCTGTGACTGTAGGAACCTGAGCAGTCATGATAAAGCAGTGGGTAAAACCACAAGCAACTCTCTTAAGTGAATCCAGACATCTAGTGTTTCTTCTTTTTCTTTCACTGCCCAAGGTAATCATGAGTTCACCATCCCAAATGGCTGGTTGCTGACCCATGAGTTCTCAGGGCAATAGTAGCATCTCCTGTGCTGGGTTTGTAGGATTAATGCAATTATTATTAATAGCCCAGACATCATGTCTGGCATGTTATTATGACCTTCCTTCCTGCAGCAGAACTGTTAGTGTACATATGCGTGTGTGCATGCACACACAGTCAGCCTTTGGTAAACTGTGGAACTATTTGTATGTGCCCCCACCAGGTCATTCTTTTTAAATCCTCCATCCTCTGGGTAGCTTTCCTGTATTCCAGAGGATGAGTATCACCTCTGGATTTCAGAAATAAAAAGTATCACTACCACCACTGGGGATCATTTATTAGAATAACTTGATACATGAACTCTTGTATTTCGTCCTTAACACAGCTCATTGAGGTATGTATTGTGATTCCTATTTTACATATTAGAAAACCTGGGGCTAGAAATGTTCATTCAGTTTCCCAGACACAAGTTAGAACAGGTACCATGAATCTCATCAGCTTCAGAAAATAGGAGTCCTTCTCTAAATTTTAGTGCAGTCTCATTTTCCTGTAATTAAAAATGTCTAATTTCATATAATATTCATGCTCCAAGTTCATTTCAAGTTAAATGCTTCTCCTGATAGATTTGTTCTCTAAATAATAGAAATATCTGATGTCAGATCTGGGGCTGGGAATATACAAGATGCACCTAAGATATCTTGAACCTGAATGTTAAGAAAACCATCAAAGATCACAGCATAGTTTTTTTTCAGCTTTTTTAATTATTCAGTTACACTTGTCCCACTTTTTTCCCCATTGCTATCCCCTGCCTCATCCACCCCCATTTCCACAGTTAATCCCCCCTCCCACTTTCCATGCCCATGAGTCCTCTATTCATGTCCTTGGCTTGCTCCTTCCCCGTCTTTCCTTTATTATCCTCTTCCCTTACCCCTCCACCCCTCTGGTCACTGTCAGCTTGTTCTTTATTTCCAAGTCTCTGTTTCTATTTTGCTCATTTGTTTGTTTTGTTGATTAGGTTCCACTTATAGGTGAGATCATATGGTAATTTTTAAAAGAAAAAAGGTCCCAACCTGAGGGTGCGTCAATTCACTGAAGGTGGAACAATCTGAGCATCAAAAAGAAGAATGAGCACAATCAAATATACTCATATAGAAATTCATGGGTACATAATGATACAAATAAATTCAAACATACAAACAAAACACCCAAACCTACTGGCTTTCTTGGAGTGTGCCAGGACACCTACACATTATTCTAAAGATGGATACATAAAGGGGAAGAATCTAACATCTAGTCTGACTTTCCAATATAGTCTGTACTTCAGAATAACCAAGCAGTTGATGGGGGAAAATCCTTCATGATAAGAAAAGCCCAGCTAATTAATACTAAAGTAATTATATTGTTAGAAAATAAAAATTGTGCAACCCCTAAAGAAATGGTGGAGCTTGAGAACAATCATCAGTGTCTGTTAAAAGCCAAAGGAGCAAAGTAAAGACCTCAGAGACCCATCACACAAATGGAATGCGAAGACACTGCTTGGATCCTGATTGGAATAAATCAACTGAAAAATTCATGTTTTTAGCCAAGGGAGAAAAATCAAATATGGAGTGCCAATTAAACATTAGATATTATGGAAATAGTATTAAGTTTGGTTGGGTGTGATAATAGCATTGTGGTTATGTGTTTGTTTGTTTGTTTAAGCCCTTTTCTCACACAGACTGAAGTACGTACCAGTACAGTGATCAATGTCCGGGATGTGCTTTAAAATACTCCAGGAAACACAGTGATGGGGAAGAATAGGTAAAACACAAAAGGCAGAATATTGGTAAGTGTCAAGATGAGGGGATGAATAAATGGGTGTTCATTTCTGTATTCTTTCTACTTTTGTATATATGTATAATTTTACATAATATATGAAATTTTCTAAAAATTTTAAGTTTTATGGAAAAGTTAAAGCTTCTCTCCAACTTGGTTCTTCTTTGGGATGGAAGGTGACAGAGGGGAAAGGAAGGTTCCCATCTCTGCTGGAATACTCCTCACCTCTCCTTCCACTCACACAGTGACCCCTGAGAAGGGGACCAGGGAAAGGACAGCAACGATCTCACCTAACAGGTGACTTGGGATCTAATGGTGGTGTTTTCTGGTCCTGGCATGTGTTCAAAGTTGACTTTTCTTTATGGCGAAGGTAGATTTTGTTATTTTTTAGAGATTCTCCTCTGTTTGGTCTCTCTCACTCACAGGTTCCCTTATGTGTGCCATGCCCACCCCACCTCCAGCCCAGGTTGGGAATTTCCAGAATGTGTCCCCCACTCACACATATACACAGACTGTCTGTTGCTGCCCAAACATCCCTACCATGGCCTTCTCAGATGAAGACCCTTTCAAGATGGCTTTAGGATGATTCCCTCTTCCACATAAACATATCATCTAATCCAATGCCCCATCAATAGGGTAGAGCATATTTCTTGACTTTGACATCTCTTCATTTGTTTCCTTTCCAAATTCTCCCAAGAGAAACAAATAGGTACACTTGACTGAGGTAAACAATCTGAGAAAGGAGTGGGACTACAGTGGATTCTCACATTTCCTGGAGGCTAGTGTCGTTTCTTGGCTAAGGGTTAACTAAAAAGGAACTGGTCCTATCTTCTCCTATCATCCTTTCCCTTTATTAAATTTTTTTATTTTTTATTTTAGGAAGAGGGGAAAGGAGGAGAGGGAGAGAAACATAGATGTGAGAGAGAAACATCCATTAGCTGCCTTCTGTACGTGCCCCTGCTGGTGTTACAGAAAACCTCCCTAGGGGTCTTGTTACTCTGGGTTCTTTTTGGCTGTCACCAGTAGGAATTGTGGCTCTCAATGCCAGAGTTTGGTAAAAAGGAAAGAAACTATTTATTCAAAAGTTATACAGGTTTAGAGTAATGGCAGAATGTCACAGTTAAATCCCAAAGTCCCTTTAAAATACTTACAAACATGCACATATAGTCCTGCCTACCCTTGCCAAACCAGACCAATCAGGGGCCCCATATCTCAGGAAAAGAAATAGTCTGTAGCTTGGCTAGGCTCCTGTTCTTAACCTAAAACTGCATGGCACTTCCTCATGGTGGGCCAGTGGGAATCCTCCTGCATTCTTTCAAACCATTTGGCCAAGAGAGACAGCCTCAGACGGCTGCTACATCCTGTTTTTCTGCTTCTTTCTAAGCAGCGTGGTTGAGGCCCTCTCTCTGCTCCCAAGCTGTGTGGTCAAGCCCCAGCATGGCTGTTGCACCTAGGTATCAATCCTGGAGGGGATCTTCTTCCATAACCCCATTTCTGACTCCTCCCACACTGGCCTACACCTGCCAGCAGTCTGATTTCTTCTGCCTTTCTCCACTGTCATCTTTAGTAGTCTCAGCAACCACGGCCCCATGACACAGAAGCCACCTCCAAGCTGCTGTTGCAGGTGTAGGGAGCCCCTCTGGCTACATCATATCATGCGTTCGAGCCACAACCATCTCCCTGGCTCCAAGCAGGCACAGCTTTTAACATTGCTAAAACACTAACCAAGATATGCAAAGTAGCTCTCAATGACCCTGTTCAGCTTCCCTCACCCCCCAAGGGATTGCTATGGCAGTTTTCTCCATTTGGGGGAAAACTCTAGCTCAGCACCCCCTTATACTGGGGACCAAACTTGCAGCCCAGGCATGTCCCCTGACTGGGAATTGACTTGGTGACTTTTTTGTTTGTAGGACAATGCACAACCAACGGAGTCACACTGGCCAGGGTTCATCATTTTTCTTTAACAGGAATGCAACAAACTTCTCCAAACTAAATCAGTAAGCGGAAAACAGACTGGCATTCGGGCCACCTGTCACTACCAAACCCAATAAGCAATGACAGCGATTGAATCTGTATAGGCGCTTTATTCAGATGGCCGGCAATCTGAGAAGATGGCGGGTTTATACCCTAACAGACCATCTTCCCCTCTCTTTGTCCAGGCCAGCATTTTTTATACTAGGGAATAAGAAGGTTGGTAAGAGCTTTGAAGTCCAGGGGATTAGGTAAGTGGTGCGGAGGCATTCCTGTTGGGAGCAGTTAGCTGCTCCCAGGGGCTGGTGGTGGTCTGTCTCACAAAGGCCCGGATTACTCCAGTTGTCCCCAGGAGGTAATCATTAGTAGTGCCCCAGGTGATTTGGCTGTTTTCCCAGGAGCCAGGATAGGCCTTATCTGAGGTTTTCTGAATCAAAGGCTTAAACGTAAACATTATTTGCCAGGTTTATAGCTTTTTACCTTAAACTGAAATTTTCCAACTCTAGAGTTCCCTATCAAATCCACTACTGCTGGCCTCACACAGATGGTACAAAGGCATGTGGGTACCTGATACATCTGTCAAGGGGCCTTTGGCAGCAAGTAACAGACTACAAGTGTCTGTTATTACATATAATAAGTATAGAGGTAGACAGCTCCATATTGATCTAGTGGTATGATGATATCAGGGCTCTGGGTCAGCATGTCTTCATTTCTTCTCTTGATCACAAAATGGCTGCCACAGTCCCTAGCATCACATTATCCACAGTAAAATACAAAGGTAGGTAAGAAATGGTAAATTCACACATATCCAGAGTCACAATATGCAGCACAGCAGCAATGCTCCCACAGCTGGGCACATGGCCCAGCCTCCACAACCCTGCTCTGGCCTTCTGTCTCCCTCCCAGCCCCATCCTCAGAGTTCTCACACTGTGTAGGAAAAACCTGCTGCTTTTAAGTATTTACTTCCACTTTTCAGGGCATATCCTTCAACAACATGGTCAGTTCCACTCATCCGAATCCTCTTGACTTGGACCTCACTCCACCTTGATTTCTGATAGAAGGGCAGAGCCATTAACAGTGTGGGCTCTGGGATCACACTGCCAAATTTGGGATTCCAGCTGTATCGAGCCTCAGTTAATAATACCCCTAGCCCTCAGTTTCCTCATGTAAAAGAGATAGAGATCAAAGCGCATACTCACAAGGTTGCAGTGACCACTAAACAAGATACTTTATGAAAAGCGCTTAGCTTATTTGGACTACTGAACCCCCTGGTGCGTGTTAGCTACTGTGACTCCAAAGCACCGCTTCAGTTATCTGCATATCCCGCCCTCACTCGCCTCCCATTCCCCTTTGTGTGGATTTCTCACCTGTCCATCACACCTTAGCCCCGCCCCTACAGAGCAGGAAGGTTTTTCCCGCTCTGGACTCCCCCCACCCCTTTGCAAGCCTCTGGTTTACGCTTACCCCGGCGTTTGCCTTTCGCACTTCGTTTCTCCTGCTCCTAAGCTTTGTTACCACGCCGCACCGTGCTCACCCCGGTGAGGCATCAGAGCGTTTGTGGCTTAATTCAAACTCGCGGCTCCATTGGACCACACCAACCCCAGGAGGAGCGTCCAGCGACACCACGCCCCCGCGCCACTGCGCGTCTTCACACCGGGACTTGGGCGTGTTCTCTCTTTTTGCACCACTGCGCTTGCGCGGCTGGTTCAGAGCCGGACTGTTTTCCGGCAGTGGGATCGCTGGACGAAACGGACTCAGGCCCTCTTTTCTGAGAGCAGCTTTTAGGTTTAATGCCCGACTTCGTTTGCCCTCCCGACCAATGCAGAGTGTTTGATCCTCCGCCAGTTAGTGCTAGAGGTGCTAAACGCTCTACAGTTGCTTGACATGATCAAACTGACGGATATTTATCAAACACCGCAGGGCCAAAGTGCTGTACTCGGGAACTGAGAATCCTGTATGCCGATCGTCGCCACTGTCGGGCCTTAAATTTGTATGAACCTGTTATTTTATCTCGAAATGGGCGTATGCACCTCTACTGGGTTGTGAATGGGTTGTGCAGGAACTAAGACGTCTTTTTTTTTTTTTCAGTTACAGTTGACATAAAATATGAGTTTGAAGAGTATGACATACTGCTTAAAGAATCATAATTTATGAAGTGAGCACTCTGAAAAGTCTGGTACCCACCTGATATTATATATACTTATTAAAATATTATTGGCTTCTTCTATATGCTCTACTTTACCCCCTCCCCTCCATGACTGTTATAACTGGCAATCTGTACTTCTTAATCCCTTCACTCTTTCCCCCCATCGCTCTAATCCCCTCCCATCTGGCAAATCTGGCACCCATTAATTGTTCTGTGCGTCTATCAGTTTCTATTTTGTTTGTTCACTTGTTTTGGTAGGTCCCACATGAGTGAGATCATGGGGTATTTGTCTTTCTCTGTCTAATTTCACTTAAAATAATACTTTCTAGGTCCATCCATATTAATTGCAAATGGCAAGATTTTATTCCTTTTTTATGGCTGTGTAATATCCCATTATATATGTACCAAGTCTTTATCCATTTGTCTGTGAGTGGACACTTCCATGTCATGGCTATGTAAATAATGGTGCAACGAACATAGAGCTGCATATATCTTTTCAAATTCATGTGTTGGATTCCTTTGAATAAATACCCAGAAGTGGAATTGCTGGGTCATAGGGTAGTTCTATTTTAAATTTTTTTGAGGACCCTCCATACTGTTTTCCACAGTGACTGCACCAATTTATAATTCCACCTATAGTGCACGAGGATTCTCATTTCTTCACATCCTCATAAACACTTCTTTGTGGCTTAATTGATGATAGCCATTCTGACAGGTGTGAAGTGATGCCTCATTGGGGTTTTAATTTGCATATCTCTGATGATTAGTGGTATTGGGCATCTTGTCATGTGTCTATGGGCCATCTGTATGTCTTCTTTGGAGAAATGTACGTTCACGTCCTTTGCCCATTTTTTAATTGGATTCTTTGGTGTTGTATGACTTCTTTATGAGTTTTGGATATTAATTCATATCAGGTGTATCATTGGTGAATATGTTCTCTCATTCTGTGGGTTTCTTTTCATTTTGTTGGTTTCCTTTGCTGTGCAAAAACATTTTAAGTTTTAGTTTGTTGTAGTCCCATTTGTGTATTAGTTCTTGTTACTCTTGTTCAAGGAGATACCCCTCCCCCCCAAGTGTAAAGAGCAATGTTGAAGAGTTTACTGCCTACATTTTCTTCTAGGAGGTTTATGGTTTCAGGTTTACATTTAATTCTTTAATCCATTTTGGGTTTATTCTTGTATGTGGAATAAGAAAGCAGTTCAGTTTCATTTTTTCATATGTATACCTCCAGTTTTCCTGACACCATTTATTTTTTTAAGTATATTTTCCTGGTTATGCTATTATAGTTGTCCCATTTTTTTCTCCCCTTTACTCCTCTCCAATTGGTATGCCCATTCTCTCCAGCATTCCCTCCCCCTTAGTTCATTTCCATAGGTTGTACATATAAGTTCTTTGGCCTCTCCATTTCCTATATGATTCTTAACCTTCCCATCTATTTTATGCCTACCAATTATGTTTCTTATTCCCTGTACCTTTTCCCCCATTCTACCCTCTCCCCACTGATAACCCTTCATGTGATCTCCATTTCTGTGATTCTGTTCCTGTTCTAGTTTGCTTAGTTTTTGTTATTGTATTTTTTGGACTCCATTGTTGATAGTTTTGAGTTTGTTGTCGTTTTATGGTTCATAGTTTTGATATTCTTCTTTTTCTTGGATAGTCCCTTTAACATTTTGTATAATGAGGGCTTGGTGATGATGAGCTCCTCTAACTTGACTTTATCTGGGAAGCACTTTATCTGCCCTTTCATTCTAAATGATAACTTTGCTGGGTAGAGTAATCTTGGATGTAGGTCCTTGCTTTTTATCACTTTGAAAACTTCTTTCCAGCCCCTTCTTGCCTGCAAGGTTTCTTTTGAGAAATCAGCTGATAGTCTTATGGGAACTCAGAGGAGGTAACTCTCTTCTTTTCTCTTGCTGCTTTTACAATTCTCTCCTTATCTTTTTAAAAGAGATTGTATTTATTTACTTTTAGACAGAGGGGAAGAGAGGGAGAAAGAGAGGGAAAGAAACATCAATGTGTGGTTGCCTCTCACATGCCCCCTACTGAGGACCTGGCTAACATCCCAGGCACCTGCCCTGACTGGGAATCGAACTGGTATCCCTTTGGTTCGCAGGCCGGTGCTCAATCCTTTGAGCCATATCAGCCAAGGCTATTCTCTCCTTATCTTTAATCTTTGGCAATTTAATTATGGTGTGTCTTGGTGTGGCCTTCTTTGGGTCCAACTTGTTTGGGACTCTCTGAGTTTCCTGGACTTATATGTCTATTTCCTTCACCAGATTGGGGAAATTTTCTTTCATTATTTTTTCAAATAAGTTTTCAATTTCTTGCTCTTCCTCTTCATCTTCTGGCATCCTGTGATTCGGATGGTGGTATGTTTAAGTTGTCCCCAAAGTTCCTAAGACTCTCCTTGTTTTTTTTTTTTTTTGAATTCCTGTTTCTTCTTTCAGGTCTGGTTGACTTTTTATTTCTTCCTTTTGTTCCATACCGTTGATTTGAATCCAAGCTTCCTTCCCTTCACTGTTGGTTCCCTGTTTATTTTTCTTTATTTCACTTTGTATAGCCTTCACTTCTTCCTTTATTTTGTGGCCATACTCAGTCATTTCTCTGAGCATTCTGATTACCAGTGTTTTGAACTCTGCATCTAATAAAGGTCGGCTATCTCCTTGTTGCTTAGATCTTTCTCTGGAGTTTTGATCTGTTCTTTCAGTTGGGCCATATTTCTTTGTTTCTGAGGAGCCTCAGGGATTCGTCACATGGGCCAATCCACTTTGCTGAGTTGTGGTGCTGTATGTAGGGGGAGGGGTCAGAGAGGGAACAATGCTGCTTGCTGGGCTCTCGCCCAACTTTCTGTCACTTCCCCCACTTCCCACAGGTGAATTCCCTTCCATATGCTGCTCTCGTGCTGATTCCTGGATGGGTGGGCTTGTGTACTTTCTAGGACCCAGTGGGCCCCTCTAACAGCCTGTCCTGTGAAAATGACAGTTTCTCCTACCACTACAACCCCCACAGATTTTTACAGCCAGAGGTTTTGAGGCTTTCTTTTTCCCAGTGCTGGAACCCTGGGTTGCATGGTCTGTCTCACTCCCCAGTTGTTCCTCCAAGATTATCCACATACAACATGGGACCGCCTGCTCTGCCAGCTGCCATCTTGCTCATGCCGTTTGCCAGCCATTGTCTTGCCACATGTCCTCTCAACCCCAGCTGCCCATCTCCGTGCCTCCTACCAGTCTGGATGAATGTTTCTTCTTTAACTCCTTGGTTGTTGGACTTCCATACAGTTTGATTTTTCTGGCAGTTCTGGGTTTTTTTGTTCTTAAATTGGTTGTTTTCCTTCTTTTGGTTTTGGAAGGAAGTGAAACATACCTACCTATACCTCCATCGGTGCTGAAAGTCCCCACCACCATTTATTGAAGAGACTGTCTTTACTCCATTGTATATTCTTGCCTCCATTGTCTTAGATTAATTGACCCTATAAGCATGGATTTATTTCTGGGCTATTTTGTCACATCGATCTATACGTCTGTTTCTATGCCATACCAAGCTGTTATTACTATAGCCTTGTAGTGTAGTTTGATATCAGGTAGTACGATACCTCCAACTTTTTCTTTTAGGATTGTTTTGTCTCTTCAAGATTTTTTGTGGTTATATTTAAATTTTAGGAGTATTTGTTCTAGTTCTGTAAAAAAAATGCCATTGTTATCTTGATAGGTGGTTTATTGAACCTGTAGATTGCTTTATGTAATATGGACATTTTAATGATGTTAATTCTTCCTATTCATGAGCATGTTACTCCTTTTATTTATTTGTATCTTCTATGTATTTGTTTAATGTCTTTTACCTCTTCATAAATTTATTCCTTGGTATTTTTTTCATGCAATTGTAAATGGGATTCTTTCCAATTTCTCTTTCTGATATTTTGTTACAGGTTTATAAAAATGCAACCAATTTTTGAATATTTATTTTGTATCCTGCAAACTTTACTGAATTTATTTTTTAGTCATAATAGTTTTTTTGGTGGATTCTTTATAGTATTCTCTCTATATAGTATTAAGTCATCTGCAAATAATGACAGCTTTACTTCTTCCTTTCCAAATTTGATGCCTTTTATTTCTTGTGTGATTGCTGTGGTGAGGACTTCCAATACAGTGTTAAATAAAAGTGGTGAAAGTGGACATCCTTGTCTTGTTCCTGATCTTAAAGAAAAGCTTTTAGATTTTCACTATTGAGTATGTTAGCTGTGGGTATGTCATGTATGGCCTTTATTATGTTGAGGTATATTCCTTCAATCCCCACTTTGCTGAGAGTATTTTGTCATGAATGGATGTTGGATTTTGTCAAATTATTTCTTTGAATCTATTGATATAATCATATGATTTTTATATCTCATTTTGTTTATGTGGTGTATCAGGTTAATTGATTTGCAGATATTGAATCATCCTGACATCCAGGAATAAATCCCACTTGATCATGTTTTATGATCTTTTTATTGTATTGCTGAATTTGGATCACTAATATTTTGTTGAGAATCTTTGTGTTCATCAGGGATATTAGCCTATAATTTTATTTTATTTTCTCTCTCTCTTCATCTTGTGTGTGTGTGTGTGTGTGTGTGTGTGTGTGTGTGTGTGTGTGTCTCTATCTGGTTTTGAGTCAAGATAATGCTGGCATTATAAAATAAGCTTGGGAGTATTCCCTCCTCTTGAATTTTTTGGTAATAGTTTGAGAAAGATAGGTGTTAGTTCTTTGAATGTTTGGTAAAATTTACCTGTGAAGCCATCTAGGCCAGCACTTTTCCTTGTTGGGACATTTTCAATTAGTGATTTAATTTTGTTAGTAGTTATCAGTCTGTTAAGATTTTCTGTTTACTCCTGATTTAGCCTTGGAAGATTTTATGTGTCTAGGAATTTATCCATTTCTTCCAGGTTGTCCAATTTGTTGCCATATAATTGTTCACAGTATTTCCTTATAGTCCTCTGTATTTCTGTGGTGTTGGTTGCCACTTCTCTTTCATTTTTAATTTTATTTATTTGGGCCCTCTTTTTCTTGGTGAGTCTAGCCAAAGGTTTATGTATTTTGTTTATCTTTTCAAAGAACCAGCTCTTGGGTTTATTTTCTATTGTTTTCTTAGAGTTCATTTAATTTACTTCCACTCTGATCTTTATTATTTCCTTTCTTCTACTCTCTTTGGGCTTTGTTTGCTCTTTTTCAAGTTCCTTTAGGTGATAGGTTAGATTGTTTATTTGAGATTTTTCTTGTTTCTTGAGGTAGGCCTGTACTGCTGTAAATTTCCCTGTTATGAGTGCTTTGGTTGTGTCTCAGATTTTAGGTCCTTTTGTTTTTATTTTCATTTGTCTCAAGGTATCTTTTTATTTTTTCCTTGACTTCATTGTTAACCCATTCATTGTTTAGTATCATGTTATTTAGCCTCCATATGCTTATGTTTTTCAGTTTTCTTCATGTAATTGATTTCTAGTTTCATACCATTGTGATTGGAGAAGATAGTTTATATGATAACAATCTTATCAAATTTATTGAGACTTGTTTTGTTGCCTATGATATGCTCTATTCTGGAAAAATTTTCCATGTTCACTTGGAAAGAATATATATTCTTGTGTTTGGGGTGAAATGTCCTAAAAATATTAAGTCCATGTGGTCCAATGTGTCATTTAAAGTCACTGTTTTCTTTTTGATTTTCAGTTTGGATAATCTACCCATTGATGTCAATGGGGTGTTAAGACCTCTATTATTATTGCATTACTGTTGATACCTCCTTTTATGTCCATCAATATTTGCTTTATGTATTCAGGTGCCCCTACATTGGGTGTATAGATATATACGAGAGTTATGTCCTCTTGTTGGTTGGTCCCTTTATCATTGTGAAATACTTCACTTTGTCTCTTGTTACAGTCCTTGTTTTAAAGACTATTTTGTCTCATGTAAGTAATTGCTACCCCATCAAATTTTTTATTTTCACTGTTACAAAATAACTTTTTTCCACCCCTTTGTCTTCAGTCTGTGTGTATCTTTCAATATGAAGTAGGACTTTTGTAGGCAACATATGTAAGGATCTTTTTTTTTTAATCCATTCAGCCTCTTATTTCTTTTGATTGGAGCATTTAGTCTACTTACATTTAGAATGATTATTGGTAGGTATGCAATTATTGCCATTTGCCATTTATTAATTGTTTTCTGATGCTTTTGTTTTTCTCCGTTTCCTTTTCTCTTACTCTCTTCTCTTGCATGTTGATGACTTTCTATATAGTGTTGTTCTTAGATTTCTTTCTCCTCATTTCTTGTACATCTCTTGTTAATTTTTGGTTTGTGGTTACCATGTACGATATCAAGCTATGTTTATAGCAGTTTATTTTCAGTTGATCACTTAAGTTCGAACACATTCTAAAATCACTACCATTTTTACTCACCATCCTCTACATTTATGTATTTGTCATTGTTTTTAGTTCTTTTGTATATGTGTATTTGTGTGTGTCCCTTAATTTGTTGTTGTAATTACACACGATCTTCCTACGTTTGTCTTTTAACCTTTGTACTAGCTTTATAGTTTGTTGATTCACTGCCGTTACTGTTTGCCTTTGTCAGTGAGAAGTCTTTTACTTTCCTATGTTTTCTTATTCACATTTTTTCTCCTTAAAGAAGTTTCTTTGACATTTTTTGTTTATAGCTGATTTATAGCTTGTTTATAACTAATGAATTTCTTGGGTTTTTTCATCCGGCAAGCTCTTTATCTCTCCTTCGACTCTAAATGACACCCTTCCTGGGTAGAGGAATCTTGGTTTTAGGTTTTCACTTTTCATCACTTTGAATATTTTGTGCCACTTCCTTTTGGCCTGCAAAGTATCTGTTGAGAAATCAGCTGATTGTCTAATGGGAGCACCCTGGTATATAACTAACTGCTTTTCTCTTTTAAGATTCTAATTTAAAGATTGGCCAGAGTAGCACCCAACCATACTAAGGGTATGGTCTCTACTTTTAAGATTCTCTTTGTCTTTAACGATTAGCATTTAATTTTCATGTGTCTTGGTGTGGGCCCCTTTGGGTTCATCTTGTTTGGGACCCTCTGTACTTCCTGTACTTGTGTGTCTATTTCCTTTGCCAGGTCAAGGAAGTTGTCAGTCTTTTCTTTAAAAAGGTTCTCAACTCCTTGCTGTATATCTTCTCCTTCTGGCACTACTATGATGTGAATGTTGGTGTGCTTGATGTTGTCCCAGAGGTCCCTCAAACTATCCTCAGTTTTTTAATTTTTTAAATCTTTTTGTTGTTCCAATTGGATGTTTTATGCTACTTTGTCCTCCAGATAGCTGATGCAGTCCTCTGCTTCATCTAATCTGCTGTTGATTCCCTCTCATGTAGTCTTCATTTCAGTTACTGTAGACTTCATTTCTCTTTTTTAATGGTTTCTATCTGTTAGTAGCAGTTCTCACTGAGTTCACCTGTTCTTCCCCTAATTGCATTGAGCATCCTTATAACCAGTGTTTTGAACTCCACATCTAGTAGATTGTTTGTCTCCATTTTATTTCATTCTTTTTTTGGAGTTGTCTCCTGTTCTTTCATTTGGTACATGTTTGTCTGTTTCCTCACTTTTGCTGCCTCCCTGTGCTTGTTTCTAGGTATTAGGTTGATCTGCTATGTTTCCAGTATTGGTAGAGTGGCCTTATGTAGTTGGTGTCCTGTGAGACCCAGTGGTGCATTTTCCTTTTTCACCTGAGCTGGGTGCTCTAAGAGTGTCCCTGTGTGGGTTATTTGTGACCCCTGTTACAGTTGAGACTTGATTGCTGTTGGCATGTCAGTGGGTGGGCAGACTGGCTGTGAGTACTGTCTGACTTCAGCAGACAGCTGTTGTGCAGGAAGGGACAAGAGTCATTTTAGTGGGGCTCTGGTGCCAGCCAAATTTACCCTTAGGGTAGTTGGGTGCTACTCTTGTTGGTCTGAAGCTGGCCATCAGGTGCATTGGTCTAGAGCCTCTTGGGAGGGGCTACAGTGCTGCTCAAGACAAGTTGCCATGTGTGCCCAGTGGGCCACCTGGTGGGAGCTACGAAGTGATCTGTGGTGGGTCGCCACTGGCCTTGAGACTCTTGGAAGAGGTCATGCTGTGAATCGATGCTGGTTACTACTCATACTGTGTTTGTGACTGCTTATTGGAACTTACTTTCAAAGCCAACACTGGCTGCAGCTATTCCAACACTTATATCAGGCTTGGGGCCACCTGATGGGAGTTTAAGGCAAGTTGAGAATACTCACTACTTGTGCCATGTTTGGAGCCACTTAGCAAGAGGTACAGGACACACCAAGGCCAGCTGATGTTTGTTTGGGGTTTGCAGACCTTTGATAGACTAAGCAAAGCCTATAGCATGAGCTGAGGCAGGGCACTTGTGTGGAAAAGCCGCTAAAAGGGACTTGAGTCTGGGGTATGAGTTGAGTGGATCTTGGTAATTGCCAGAGTGTACTGAATGGTATTAGCCAAGTTAATGGAGAGCTCAGACTTGGCACCCACCTGTGCCTGCCTACTGGGTGGGTGGAGGACTCAACAAAGGAACAAAGTACCTTTGTATCTTAGGAGAGAGCTGCCCAGCCCCCGCCCCTCCAGTCTTCACCCTGAAGCTAGTCAATTCCACTCCTCTCTGTATGTCCCTGGCATTTCTCAAGCTTCTGTCCCAGCACTGGAGCTCAGAGCAAGTGAATTTGTGAGACAGTCTATGCACGGACCCCTCAAGAGGAGCACCTGGACCCTGGTCAGTGTGGCTCAGGTGGTTGGAGCATTGTCCCATAACTGAAAGGTTGTGGGTTTGATTTGGGATTTGGGACACATACCTAGGTTGCTGGTTAAATCCCTGGTCCAGGCACGTACAATCTCAGGTATGGGTGTGTATGGGAGGCAACAAATTGATGTTTCTTTTTCACGTAGATGTTTTCCTCTCTCCCTAAAAAGCAATGGAAAAATGTCCTCAGGTGAGGATTAAAAAAATTTTAAAAAGAGGAGCATCTGGGACTCCAGAAGCTTTCTGTCTCATTCAGATACAATTCCCACTTGTCTTTACAGTCAGTTGTTATGGGGATTCCATTTCTGGCAACGGTGCATCTGGGGTGGGGCTTGGATCTTTTGCCCCTAAAGGGGCACCTCCACAGTAGAGATATTCCTCCAATTCTCCGTTGCCACACGTGGGTGTGAGACTGGCCTGTTTCATGTCTCTGCCCTTCTACCAGTCTCAATGTAGCTTCTTCTTTGTGTGCTTAGTTATAGGAGTTTTGTTCAGTTAGTCTTTAGGTGGTTGTTCTGGGACTTCCAGCCAAGACAAAGGTGTAGGTAGACTCGCTTTGCCTCCTCACACAACCATAAGAAGGATAACAACCAATCTAAAAACAAAAAACAACCATAACTGCCAGAAAATCAAACTGTATGGAAGTCCAAAAACCAAAGATTTAAAGAAGAAATATTCATCCACGTGTAGGAGGGGTGAAGGGGACACGGTGTGGTGCAGCAAGGCTGTGGCAGTGGAGGTGAGGCAATGGCAGTGGTCAACAGAACTGGTGGTCCTACATTCACCTGTAGCAGATATAAACTGGGAGGGACAACTGGGGAGTGAGTGATCCCAGCCCCAGGCCAGACCGTGCAGCCAAGGGTTACAGCACCAGGAAAATAAAGACTCATAATCTCTGGCTATAAAAACCAGTGGGTGTTAGGGCAGAGGAATAAACTGCCAGTCTCTCAGGAGAGCCTGTTTAAAGGGCCTGCAGGGTCCTAGAATGTATGTAAATACACCCACTCTGGGAATCCGCACCAGGGCAGCACCTAGAAGGGCTCCAGATGCTTCTGGGAAGTGGGGGGAGTAACTGAAAATGGGGCAAGAGCCAAGCAAGTGGTATTGTTCCCTCCCTGACCCCTACCCCACACACAGTGCCACAAAGTGTTGAAAGCAGGTTGCACTGCCCTAGTGAATAACTAAGTCTCTGCCCCTTACAATGTAACAGGGACACTGATATGGGTCAAATTAGCCCTACCAAATATTCAGAAACACAGGGAGGCTGCCAAATCGAGGACTCAAGGAAATATGACCCAGATGAAAGAACAGATCAAAACTCCGGAAAAAGAACTAAGCAACATGGAGTTACTCGACCTATCAGAAAAAGAGTTCAAACCACTGGTGATCAGGACACTGAGAGAAATGATTGAGTTTGGCCACAAAATAAAGGAAGAAGTGAAGGCTATACAAAGTGAAATAAAGAAAAATATACAGGGAACCAATGGAGAAGGGAAGGAAGCTGGGATTCAAATCAACAATGTGGCACAAAAGGAAGAAATAAAAAGTCAACCAGATCAGAAAGAAGAAACAGGAATTAAAAACGACAACAACAGCCCTGGCTGGTATAGCTTAGTGGATTGAGCGTGGGCTGGGAACCAGAGGGTCCCGGTTCAATTCCCAGTCAGGGCACATGCCTGGGTTGTGGGCCGGGTCCCCAGTGAGGACCATATGAGAGGCAACCATACATTGCTGTTTCTCTCCCTTTCTGTCTCCCTCCCTCCCCCTCTCTCTAAAAATAAATAAATAAAATCTTTAAAAAAAAAACCACCAACAACAACAAGGAGTCTTAGGATCTTCTGGGACAATTTTAAATGTACCATGATCCAAGTCATAGGGATGCCAGAAGGTGAAGAGGAAGAGTAAGAAATTGAAAACTTATTGGAAAAAATAATGAAATACACTTCCCCAATCTGGCAAAGGAAATAGACATATAAGTCCAGGAAGCTCAGAGAGTCCCAAACAAGTTGGACCCAAAGAAGGCCATACCAAGACACATCATAATTACATTAACCAAGATTAAAAATAAGGGGAAAATCCTAAAAGCAGCCAGAGAAAAGGAGACAGTTACCTACAAAGGAGTTCCCATAAGATTATTAGCTGATTTCTCAAAGGAAACCTTGCAGGCAAGAAGAGGCTGGAAAGAAGTATTCAAAGTCATGAAAGGCAAGGACATCTAAGATTACTCTACCCAGCAAAGCTCTCATTTAGAACAGGAGGGCAGACAAAGTGCTTTCCAAATAAGGTCAAGTTCAAGGAGTTCATCACTACCAAGTCCTTATTATATAAAATGTTAAAGGGACTTATCTAAGAAAAATAAGATCAAAACTATGAACTGTAAAATGACAACTAATTCACAACTATCAACAACTGAACCTAAAATACAAAAACAAAACCAACTAAGCAAACAACTAGAACAGAAACAGAATCATAGAAATTGAGATCACATGGAGGGCTATCGGTGGGGAGGGGGAGCGGGGAGAATGGAGGAAAGGTACAGGAAATAAGCATAACTGATAGTCGCAAAATAGATAGGGGGATGTTAAGAGTAGTATAGGAAATGGAAAAGCCAAAGAACTCATGTGTACAACCCATGGACAAGAACTAAGGGGGCATTGCTGGAGGGAATGGGGGAACTGAGTGGAGGGGGGGAAAAGGGGGAAAAATTCAGAACAACTGTAATAGCATCATAAGTAAAATATACTTAATAAAATAATTTTGAAAGATTGGTTGTTCTATAACTTACCTTTAATTTCCATATGGTTGTAGGAGGAATCAAGCACAGTATGCACCTACCCCTCCATCTTGACCGGAAATCCTCAATAAAGTCTTGATGTCTTGAGATCAGGTACATCAAAACCCTCTAGAAGACAAGTTTAAGGAATTGTACCTACTTGGTGCCAGGCACAACCCTGAGGAAACAAAACAAAGTTAAAGCTTCATCCCTGCCACTGGGGAGCTCACCTTCTCATTAGGAGGTCAAACCACATCATATTCACTTCCAGGTACTTAGGTTCTCCTTTGTTCAATGGGGACATTGAAATAATGATTCCTATGAGCTTTTCTGAAAGTATGTCCAATGTGTGTCCTTTCCAAAAACATGAAGAAATTAACTCACTTTTTACACTGTCTGCAGATGCTGTCAGATCCCACAGGTAAAGGGATTTGTCCTACTAAGGTACCAATCCCAAGTCCAAGTTGTTACCTGTGCTTCTGACCTACTGGCTATAGATTGGAGGTTCCCATGATGTACTTCTCCTCAGGTTCAATTAATTTGCTCACAGAATTCAGGAAAGTATACACTTACTAGATCACCAGTTTATTTTAAGAGGCAATAACTCAGGAACGGCCAGAAGAAAGAGGTGCATGGGGCAAGGTATGTGGAAAGGGCTGCAGAGCTTCTGCACCCTCTGGGCACACCATTCACCCAGCACCTCCATGTATTCGCCAACCTGGGAACTCTCTGAATCTATTCCTTTTTGGTTTTCATGGATGCTTCATTGAATAGGCATGACTGATTAAATCACTGGTCACTGGTGATTGAACTCAATCTACAGCCACTTTCCTCTCCCAGGAGATCTGCAGGTGGGACTAAAACTTCCAACTCTCTAATCACTTGGTTGGTTCCCCTGGCAACTAGCCCCCTTTCTTAGGTTGGTAACCTAGGGCAGCGGCCCCCAACCTTTTTGGCACCAAAGACCAGTTTCATGGAAGACAGTTTTTCCACAGATGGGTGTGACAGGAATTCTTTTCATCCACATGATAAAAACGTAACCCCCTGGGAATTTCCACGTCTCGAGCTCAGCTCCGTGGAAATTAACACTCCCGTGCGGGCCTGCGTAAAAATCATGCTCTTGGAAAAAGGAATTCCTTTAAGGGAAATTGGATTAACTTACTTCCTAGGACTTGTTAACTTGTTGGGACCCTTCCC
>PVJI01023740.1:0-22924 GCA_004026765.1 Micronycteris hirsuta
AGGTTCTTATTGTGTCATTACATAATAAAGGTGGAATTCTGTTTTTTGAGAAGGAGATTAATAATCTTCATTTGATAAGGAGCATGTCTCTTAATGAAAGTCTTAGTCTTTGTTGGGCATGGATTTAAATTTATTTGTTTAACCAGGAATCAGTGGACATAGATTGGATGCTTTTTCTGAAAAATTTCTTTCCATATTTACTATGATATAGAGAAGTAACAATAAGTTTGAGAGATAGGTTTGAGTATTTTATGACAATTGATTAGTCATTTTTGGAGAAGAAAATGACCATTTTTATGCTTCATTTAAACATTTAATTCATTGCTTTATTTTGCTGTATCTGAAACATCAATATTTTTAGATACATACACATACGCTTATGTCTATAAGCTATTCTCTTGGAATTATTAGTCATGAGATTTTTATAAAGCAGAGTGTTAGTTTCTACTCAGCTGGATTTCTCTATAAAAATGTATTTCACATAAACTAATAGAGAGACTGGATTTTTCTTCATTTTTCTATGATAGTGACAGCTATTTGGTTATAATGAATTATGTTAAAATTATATTTTTCAGATAGCATACATTGTACATAATGCTAATGACAAATCACTCATATTAATTGATGAACTTGGCAGAGGTACTAATACAGAAGAAGGTGTTGGCATTTGTTATGCTGTTTGTGAATATCTGCTGAGCTTAAAGGTATTATTCTCTATTTTAAGTATATTAATTTTGAGTCCTTTGTTGATGTATCTTTTATATATTTATCATGATTGCATTTTGCAGGCACCTGTAAATAGCTATTTAAACAATTTTAGGTAGTAAAAATTACCAAAGCATTTATATTTTTGTTACTTTATTTCTGACAGAAGTAGGAATGGTTGGTATGCTAGTCATGATGCAGACAAGGAAAGGAGGAAATCAAGAAGTACAGATAATGTTAAAACTAGTCAACTTGGCCTTAATTTTTATCAAATTAAATAGCAAAACATAAAAGCATTTCAGTAATTGTCTCTGTGTAATAACATTGACTATGATGTCATAGTATGAAATTTAACTAGGCATCTGAGGTCACCTTATGGAAAATATTAATATTTTACCTGAGAGTTCATTCATTCCTTTAAAGAGGAATTTAATCAATTATATAAAACAGACTATGATTTTTGCTCTATTATTAAGCTAATTTGTAAAATTACCCTTTAGATCATCACTCAAAATATATACAGATATGAAAAAACTTAAATAAAAATATTTTTCTATATATAAGATATCTTAAAATATTCCAGCCCTGGCTGGTGTTGCTCAGTGGATTGAGCATGGGCCTGTGAACCAAAGAGTCGCCGGTTCAATTCCCAGTCAGTGCACATGCCTGGGTTGCAGGCCAGGTCCCCAGTTGGGGGTACCTGAGGGGCAACCACGCACTGATGTTTCTCTCTCTCTCTTTCTCCTTCCCTTCCCCTCACTCTAAAAATAATTAATAAAATCTTAAAAAAGATATTCCTAGGAGTCCATGATGATTTACTGTACCTCAGTATACCTTAAATAAGAATCAGTTTATCATATAGAATTAAAGAATATTATTTTATACTTAAAGTTATGTGATGAGTCAAAAGTAACATTATTGGATAACGTTAGTCTTTGTAATTCTGAATCAATGTCATTTGATTAGAATTTCTCATATGAGAAAGATGTGTATTTTACTTGTTAGGATTAAAAGCTAATTCGTATCTGTGATGGTTAATTTTATGTTAACTTGACGGCTACAGAGTACCCTAGAGACATTTGGTTGAACAATATTTTGGGTGTAACTGTGAGGGTGTTTCTGGATGAGGATAGTATTTGGATTGGTAGGATGAGTAAAGCAGATTGCCCTCTCTAATGTGGGTGGGTCCCATGTAACTTGCGGGGGGGGCAGTTGAAGTCTTGAATAGAACAGAAAGGCCTAGGAGTAAGAGGTTAACTCTACCTGCCTGACTGCCTTCATTCTGGGGTATTGGTCCTTCCTGCCTTTGGACTCAAACTGAAGTTTAGCTCTTGCTGGGTCTTGAGCCTGCCAACATGTGGACTGGAACTACCATCAGCTCTGCTGAGTCTCCAGCTTGCCGATTGAAGATCTGGGGACTTGTCAGTCTCCATAATCACAAAAGCCAATTCCTTATAATAAATCTCTCTCTTTCCACATACACACATCCTGATTAATTGTTTCTTATGGAAAACTTTAAAAATATAGATTTTGGTATTGAGAATGGTTCTAAAGGAAGAGAATTTTAAGGATGAGCTTTCTGAATTGATTATGGGGTTTCTGGAATTGCCCCTCTCTAATATGATTAGATGAGATACTAATGACTATTTCCAGCAGTAAGAAAGCACTGGTTGCCCATAGTGTGACCTGGCAATGGAAATATGCAAAATGTCACCATTGGATACTCTTAATCACTACTTGTAAAGCAGCAAGGAGCTAAGTGATTGTACATATGATACTTTCAAATATTTTTGGCAGGCCAACAAATGTAACAAGATTCACTGTCCTAACATTACTGGACAAAATGGAGAAAGAAAATAGAGGGCCCAGGTGTTCAAGTGCTTGCATAAATCTCCAAACCGACTCTAATTCCAGGAAACATAAAACATCACTGGGGTCTACCAGTCAGAGTAGGGGCTTATGGAAGTCAGGCGATAAATGAAGTTTTAGCTCAGGTCTATCTCATAGTAGGCCCAGGGGGTCCCCAGCCTGTCCTGTGGTTGTTCCTTCAGTTGTAGAATGCATAATTGGGATAGATGTACTCAGTAGCTGGTAGAATTGCCACATTGGTGTCCTGACTTGTTCAGTGGGAACTATTATGGTAGAAAAGACCAAATGAAAGCTACTAGAACTTCTTCTACCCAGGAAAATAATAAACGAGAATACTGCATTCCTGGAGGGGTTGCAGAGATGAGCACCGCCATCAAGGACTTGCACAATGCAGAGGTGGTTATTCCCACCACATCTCCATTCCACTCACGTATTCGGTCTGTGCAGAAGACAGATGGATCTTGGAGAATGACAGTGGATTATTGTAACCTTAACCAGGTGGTGACTGTAATCGCAGCTGCTGTATCAGATGAAGTTCCATTGCTTGAGCAAATTAACACATCCCCTGGTACCTGGTATGCAGCTAATTGATCTAACCAATGCTTTTTTCTCTCTCCCTGAGAATCAAGATCACCAGAAGCAGTTTGCTTTCAGCTGGCAGTGTCAGCAATGCACCTCCAACTTCAGGGGTATATCAGTTCTCTAACTCTGTGTCATAATTTAGTTTGCAAAGATCTTGACCACTTAACCTGCCACAAGATATTCCATTACATTACAATGATAATCTTATAGTGAGTGATTGGATCTAGTAAGCAAGAAGTAGCAACTACCATAGATTTGTTGGTAAAACATCTGTGTCCGATGGGAGAAATAAATCTGACAAAAGTACAGGGAGGGGCCTTCTATCTCAGTGAAGTTTCTAGGGATCCACTAGTATAGGGCAATTTGTTACATTTAGCTCCTCCAACTGAAAAAGATGCAAAATATGTAGTTGGCCTTTGGATTTTAGAGGCAAAGTCATCCCCATTTGGATGTATTACTCCAGCACATTTACCAAGTGACCTGAAAACTTAGTTTTAAGTGGGACCCAAAACTAGAGAAGACTCTGCAACATGTTCAGCCATGCAAGCTGTTCTGCTACTTAGGCTACATGACCAAGCAGAGTCAGTAATGCTTGAAGTGTCAGCTGCAGATGGAGATGCTATTTGGCAGGGCCCCGTAGGTGAATGATAGCACAGAGCTTTAGGATTTTGGAGCAAACCCTACTACCCTTTGATGATAACTACTCTCCTTTTGAAAAACCACACTTGGCCTGCTATTGTGTCTTAGTAGAGACTGAATGATTAGCATGGGCTGCCAAGTTGTCATGCAACCTGAGCTGCCCGTCATGAACTGGGTATTATCTGACCCAACGTCCATTAAGTTGGGTCTATACAGAAGCACTCTGTTATCAAATGGAAATGGCATATAGGTGATCAAGCCTGAGCTGGTGATGAAGGTATGAGTAAGTTGCATGAAGAAATGGCCTAAATGCTCATGGTCCCCATGCCTGCTACACTGCTCTCTTTCCCAGCCTGTACATGTGACCTCATGGATAAGCCCCTGTGATCACTGACAGAAGAAGAGAAGACTTTCTTGATTTACAGATGGTTTTGCATGATACTCAGGTGCCACCAGAAAGTGGACAGCTGCAGAAGTGCATCCCTTCCTGGGACATCCCTGAAGGGCAGTAGTGAAGGAAAATTGTCCGAGAGGGCAGGACTTCAAGCAGAGTACCTGACTTGTTCACTTTTCTTGGAACATGAAATGGCCAGCTGTGTGATTATATACCAGTTCATGTGCTCTGGCTGGGACTTGGAAGGAACGTGTTTAGAAAATTGGTGACAGGGAAATCTGGGGAAGAGGTATATGTATAAATTTGTCTTAATGGGAAAAATGTGAAGCTATTTGTGCTCCATGAGAATACTTAACCAAAGGGTGGCCTCAGCAAAGAAGGATTTTAATAATATAGTGGATAGGATGATCTGTTCTGTGGATACCTGTCAGCCTTTCTCCCCAGCCACTCCTGACGTCACGCAAAGGACTCATGAACACAGTGGCCGTGATGGCATGGATAGAGATTAGGCATGGACTCAGCAACATAGATTTCCACTAACCATGGCCAGTCTGGCTACAACCACTACCGTGTGCCCAGTCTGCCAGCAACAGAAACCAACACTGAGCCTTCGATATGGCACCATTCCCCAAGGTGATCAGCCACTTGCCAGGTGGCTAGCTGATTGCATTGAACCACTTCCATCATGAAAGGGGCAGCAGTTTGTTCTTATTGGGCTGCGTACTTAATCTGGATACAGATTTGCCTTCTTTTTATTAATTGCTTCTGCCAAAACTACCACCCTTGAACTGAATAGAATGCTTTATCCACTGTTGTCATATTCCACACAGAAGTGCTTTTGATCGAGAACTTACTTCCTAGCAAGTGACGTGCAGCATTGGGTCTGTGCTCATGGAATTCACTGGTCTTACCCAGTTCTCCAACAGCTGCCTTGATAGAACTGTGAAATGGCCTTCTGAACACTCAGTTACAGTGCCAGCTAGATGGCAGTATCTTGCAGGGCTGCAGCAAGGTTCTCCAGAAACCCATGTATGTGCTGTCCTTCATTGAATATGAATTTCCAAAACATTTTAAAATGAATCTACTATGTTAGCCTTAAAGCTGTTAGTTTCATTCCTACACTTCTGCTAAGCTACTTGGAAAACTGAACTAAATGTTATGTTTAAGAAATTAAAATAGAATTTTCTCATTTATTTAAAAAGTATTGATATTTATTATTATATATTCTAGGCATTTACATTGTTTGCTACACATTTCTTGGAATTATGCCATCTAGATGTCCTGTATCCTAATGTAGAAAATATGCATTTTGAAGTTCAACATGTAAAAAACACCTCAAGAAATAAAGGAGCAATCTTGTATACCTACAGACTTTCTAAGGGATTCACAGAAGAAAAAAATTATGGTATTTATGTAGAAATTATATCTATACACTGAAAGTCTACATATTCTCATAAGAGAAAGTTTCTTCTCCCCTTTATTGGCTGTCAGTCTAAGTACTTTCTCATTCTTTTGAGTGCTTAAGTGCTCTAAGACTGTGTTGTCTATGTCAAACTCATTTTATATGTATTAAGCTTATTTAAAAACATATATTAACCAGTAGCTATGTAGAATTACAACACATAAAGACCCCATAAGTATTGGTATCTATCCTTAGAAAAATATAGTTTATATTTGCAAGTTATATAATGAATTGAAAGTTATGTATTCCTTACATACTCTTTCAGTGGTAGGCTTCTTTCTCTGTGTTCTTCAGAGTCTGGGAACTTGATAATTAAATCTAAATGGGGTAATATACCCCATTTTAAGACATCTATAGACTTGATTACATTTTTTATCTGTGTTATTATTTGACATGTGAAATCTCATGGATTCAGAGAATTTTCAATTGACTTATACATATAAAGTTCCAAAAAATTATTTTTGCAATAAATGTGACACTTGGCAGAGGGAAAAAAGCATTTTTTCCATTTGAAATATGAAATCAAATGGATAGCTTAATTTGTATCAGATGTTTAATCTTTATAAGCTTTAATTTCACCTACTAAATGGGAATAATTTTCCGTATGTGTAGGCTTGTGAAGATTAAATTAATTACCAAATATGAACTACCTAGTGTAGTGCCTAGCAATTACTAACTTCTGAGTAAATATTAGTGGGCTCCTATTGCCTCTAAAGCTATAAATGTGATAAATTATTAGCACACAGTAGTAAGTGTATATGGCATTCATACAGTGTAATAAAATTAAACTCTGAGAACATGAAGACTACTAGTTGGTACTTCGAGTTTGCGTGAAGAGTAATAACCTACCATTAAAGCTTCTGAGAAATTCCTCCCTCATTGATCTGCTAGATGGAGGAACATCCAGCTATAGGGACATCTCTGTGGCTAAACATTGTCCTCCCTTGCACAACCCATATATCCTTCGACCTTCTGTTAACCAGCTGCATTTGTAGTTGCACTTTCAATGTTATTACTATTACTCAGTTTTCTTTTTTGTATTGTGCAGTTTTCTAATTACCTCTTTTCCTTTCCCTAACATGTTTATTTGTGTCTCAGAGGTATCTTGAGAGGTAATTGATCTAATTTGCCTAACATGTCTCGGACATATAGTTAAATCTAATAATTGGTAAGTTGGACTTTGGAAAACTTAATTTTGAGACTTGTCAAGTAGTTTAGAAATGTCTGAGAAGGAAAGTCTAAATCTGGAAAGAAGAGATTAATACTGGTTAAGAGAAACACTGATACCAGCAATAATAATATTGAAGCCCATCGTTTATAATTCCAGGGTTAAAAGCTGCAGAGGTGTCATCGCTCCCACCATCAATTGTCTTGGATGCCAAAGAAATCACAATTCAAATTACCAGACAAACTTTGGTAAGAAACTTTTTAGCAATAAGAATCGTTTTTCAAATTCAAGAAAATACTTTTAGTGTACCTGTTTATAATGGCCTTGTATTTAAATATGTAATAATTAACATTATAGTTAAAATATTTAAAATAAAAACCTAATATCTAAATAAAGAAAATCCTTTTCTTAAAATTTTTGGTTTTATTCATTATAATGTTTTCCAGGAAATCAACTAATATGATACAAAAGTTAAACAGTTCAGTTCCTACAGTACTTACTGCTACACTAACTTTCTGATAAGAAAATAAATCTATATAAAGTAAGCATTAAAAGTAAAAATGACTATGCACAACATTTTTAAATCTTTTTTATGGTTTTCAAAGCTCTATTATCTATTATTATATATAAACCTCATAATTCTTCATGAAGCAGTTACATCTAATAAAAGATGAAAAAGGTATTAGTTTTACTCATATTTTTACAAATGAGGTTTATAGAGGTTAAGGGATTTGCTAGGAAGCACTAGTTCAAAAACAATTCACATCTGTTGGCTCAAAATTTGGAAACCTGTTTTCTTTTTGTATCAGGTTGTTTTATATTGTTTTAAGAATCTGGTGTTTAGCTCTGGCTGGTGTAGCTCGGTGGATTGAGCGTGGGCTGCGAACCAAAGGGTTGCCGGTTAGATTCTCAGTCATGGCACATGCCTGGGTTGCAGGCCAGGTCCCCAGTGGGGGCCACGTGACAGGCAGCCACACATTGCTGTTTCTCTCCCTCTCTTTCTCCCTCCCTTCCCTTCTGTCTAAAAATAAATAAATAAAATCTTAAAAAAATAAAAGAATCTGGTGTTTAGTAAACAGAGCTAGGTACAGTATGAAATGTTCTACAGTAGTAACAGTTTCCTGTGTCTTTCACACTTCCTTAACCTGCCTTTGATTTGTAATGCATTCCTTCAGTCTTCTGAGTTCCTAGACTGTCTTTTTGAGTTCACTTTCCCAATGAATGGCATTTGAATCTCTTCAGTAATTCTGACAGTACCCTTCTTCTGAAAACCTCTCCAGTTGGGGGCAACTTCTTCAAATGATGCTCCAAATATACTTGTGGCAGGCTAATTTTATTTGATAAACTATATTCTAAGATGGATACTTTAACCTTTGGAATTATAATGAATCTTATTATTAATGTGCATATTTAATGTGGTGGTATTTTTGTTTTCTTCCGAAAAACTGTCATCTTGGAATCACACAAATAAAGTATATATAACTGGAAATAGTTTTGTACCCTAAGTTGTTGAAGGTGACCAAAAAGAAACTTCTGTTCTCCATAAAAAAAATAAGACTAGTTTTTTCCACTACAAATTCACATATTTTAACTTTAGTTTAATATTTATTAGTTTTTTTCTGCCATTATATTGATGAGTATGGTTTCTTTACAGTAACTCTTTCAAAACATTTCCTTTGTTCCTAAGCCCTCTATGACTTCACTCCCTACAAATAATTCACCTCCTTTAATTTTTGAAAGACTTGAAGTCATCTTGATGAGTTCTTGAATCTTTTCCCCTTCAAAATTCTATTTTGGAATATTCTTTTTTCACCCATTTCTCTCCCCTCTTATCTCAGAGGAAGAGATTGTCTTTCAACCTGTTTAACTTTACTGCCGTCTTTCTAACCTTATTAAAATGTTATGTCATCAGTTTCCTTTCTTCTCCTTGGATCCTTAGTATTTTTTAGACTAACTGTTCTTTTTATATGAGTATGCTTAGGTTTTTTTCTAAGAATTTCTTTTTTTTTCACATTACTTCTCAAACTATATTTCTCTTCATTTTACTGCCAACTTCTCAAGAGTAGCTTCTTCCATTTCTCACTCATAAACTGGATCTTCCTGTTGTCACTCTGCTGAAAGTTTCCTCATATGTATGAGGTAATAGTTAAATCGGGCTTTTTTATTTTACTTCTCTTTCCTGGTCTCTCTGTGGCATTTGGCACTACCATTCTTCCCTTTTCATAATTCTTTCCTGCTTTGGCTGCTGTGGAATTGTTTTCCCCTGGATGTTTTCATTCTCCTACATCTTTGATTACTTCTTTCCTTTTTTTAAAAAAAATTTTTATTTATTTTTATTTTTAGAGAGGGGAAGGGAGGGAGAAAGAGAGAGAAACATCAATGTGTGGTTCCCTCTCACGTGGCCGCCACTGGGAACCTGGCCTGCAACCCAGGCATGTGCCCTGACTGGGAATAGAACCTACGACCCTTTGGTTCGCAGCCTGTGCTCAATCCACTGAGCTACGCCAGCCAGGGCTAGTTCTTTCCTTTCTTCATCAGTGCTTTTTACCATTTCACTTATCAAATAAAAGTATTTCTGAGGTTTTGCCCTGTTTATTTAAAAGTCTGTTTTTTTGTGATCTCATTTTCTCTTCAGCTTCCATTTTTATTTCTTATGAACTCTGAATCTATATAAGGATGGGGCAAAAGTAGTTTTACTCTGCAATTGTGACATAATTTTGGGTTAATAAATCTATTGAAATAATCAACTTGCATGTCTCTCCCTATATTCATAACTATAAACCTACTTGTGCCCCACTCTGTATTTTCTTCATATTTCTTGAAATTTTAATCTATGTTTGTAGTCTTTAATAGGTCCAAAATTATATTTATTATTTTCTGTAAAATCTCATTTCTTCATTGTAAAATCTTCCTTTGATCCATCAGTGTCATCTGTGAATCCTGCTTCTTATTCACCTCTCATTAGAACTGGATGGTGAGTTCTGTCTTTTCCAGCCCATTCTAAATATTTCTACCAGATTGTCTCCTAATGTATAGCTCTTATCATATTGTTTCCCTGCTAAAGAACTTTCAACTATTTCTTAGCCTAGTGTTAAAACTCTGCTATGATATATCTCAAAATACAGTCCTAGGATTACTTATGTTAAAATCACCTGGAATACTGGGTACCATTCTAGATTTTCAGTGGTCTCTTGTGGCACAGGAATGTACATTTTTAACCAGTCTCAGATGATTCTTTTTAAATTGATTTCAGTGACATTGGTTAATAATACTGTATATGTTTCAAGTGTTCAGTTCTCCAGTACATCATCTATAAATCGCATTGTGTGCTCTCCACCCAAAGTGTAGTTGTTTCTGAACTCAACCAGCAGAGGGGGTCCTACCACTTACCGCCTACCAGGCAAGTGTCCAGTGACACAGTTCAGTGGAAAATAATCTTTTATTTAACAGTCATATAATTTGAAATAATGGCAAGTTTCTGCCTCAAATATCTGGGCAACAAAAGTAAGGGGAAAGAAAAACAGTATGACATCAAAAATAGTTATTTAAATATTTGTCATTACAACTGCTACATAGGTTCAAGAACTGAAAATAACACAGGAACAAAAATCTGTTCACAGTTTTGCCCCGGCTGGTGTAGCTCAGTGGATTGAGCGTGGGCTGGGAACCAGAGGGTCCCGGTTCGATTGCCTGTCAGGGCATATGCCAGGGTTTTGGGCTGGGTCCCCAGTGAGGGCCATGTGAGAGGCAACCATACATAGCTGTTTCTCTCCCTCTCTGACTCCCTCCCTTCTCCTCTCTCTAAAATAAATAAATTTTAAAAATCTTAAAAAAAAAAACCTTTAAAAAAAATCTGTTCACAGTGCTGACTGTTATTACCAAGATTTTTGGAAATAAAGGCAAGTGTCTACTTCAAAGCCCATTTCCTCTAATACACCCAAAGAAAAATCATCCTGTCACCTTCTGCCAGCTCAGTTCAAGGTTGCACCAAGAACCTCTTTTTCTACCCAAAATACCATAAATGTGGGTGGCTGAGCTGGTCTCCAGTCTCTCTCCAGCTTCAGGCATCTTTCAGAGTCTGTGCCCCCAGGCTTCCGCTCACAGGCCTGCCCTGGCCACTGTTGGCAGGCCTGCTGATGACCTTTGACACCACCCCACCCCGCCCAGGGGAGGGGAAAGAGCCAAAGGATGTTTTTCTTTCCAGCACACTGTTTCAAATGTCTTCTCCCAGAACCCTGTGTGCTCCGAAAGCCAATGGGAGTGTCCAGCTTCCCAACCAATGAGGGCCAGTGCTTGCCATGTTTGCCTTTGTCCCTTTTCCAGCAGCTGTGTTTACAAGGGGTCAGAGTCTCCAGTCACACATGCTCTGTACAAGCTTCCTTCTCTGGTGGCCTCCCTTCATAAGGTGGGCAAGTGGCTCCGAACCTCATTTTGGCCTTGGGGTTTTCTCCCTGACCTTTCCTTCTCTTGGCAATTTGGCCTGACCCTTCTGTTACATAGTTTGCTCTCCATCACCATATATTTGAATCTCATTACTTTCTTCACTGCTCCCCGTCCCCTCTGGTAACTACCTCCTGTTGTTTGTGTCCCTGAATTTGTTTTATTTATTTATTTTTTTCAGATGATTCTTAAACACACTAAAGTTTGTTAACTACTGCTGTATAATTTTCTTATGCTTACTACCCCAACCTTAAACAACATTACTTAATTATATACCCTACTTTTCTGGCACTCTGAATTACTTGTCATTTCACTGTTTTAACCTGATTGATTGATTGCTTCTTTCTTCCTTCCTTCCTCCCTCCCTCCCGCTCTTCTTTCCTTCCTTCCTTTTTAAATTTTTTTAAAATAATTTATTTATTTATTTTCAGAGAGGGGGGAGGGAGAGAGAGAGGGAGAGAAACATAGATCAATTGGTTGCCTCTCAAATGCCCCTACTGGGGACCTGGCCCCCGATCCAAGCATGTGCCCTGAACAGGGAATTGAACTGGCCACCTTTCAGTTCACACTGCAGCACTCAATCCACTGAACCACACCAGCCAGGGCTTATTTTTAATTATTTGAAAATTAACTTTATTGAGGTGACATTGGCTAATAAGATTATATAAGTGTACCATGCTTTTTAATGGGTCTGTTCTAGATGTTTCCTTCATCAAGAATGCCCTTCCTTCCAGGCTCTTCTATCAAGATTCATTCCAAATACCCCATCATGTTTAAGATTTTATTGACCTGAGCAGGAAATGAGCTCTTCTTCCTTTGAGCACTTTGTATTCTCATGTGCGACTTATCATAATTACATTAATCAGTTTCTTATAAACATGCCTTTACATTGTAAGACTGATCTTAAGTTTCATTAACATGTCAGGTAGACATTTTGTATCTCCTGTAGATATAAACACAAGATGTGGTACCCAGAATATAGATGATAATAGATGTTCGATAAATGTTTATTTAAATAATGAACTGATAGTTGATGAATATATTAAATAGATGTGTAAATACATAATAATCTTATTCAACTCATGAAATCATATTTATTTTTCCTATAGTGAAAGTAGGATAATGTCTGAAATTGCTTGCTATTGAGAAAGAGTTGAGGGATTTTATTTCCCTTAGTAAAGGGAAGCTCACTAAGACTTTACATAAACAGTTAACATTGAAAATGCTGATTCTCCTATCTAGCTCAAGTAGAGAAGTGATGAGGAGTTTTCCAGCTGTACTTCCAACCCTGAAATACTATTCAAGGACCAAATATCTAAAGGTCTTCCAACACATTAGAAAATTCCCATTTTAAACATTATTTCTTGGGTATCCTTAAGTAGTTTGTTAAGCATCAAGGCATAATTTTAAGTAGCTAATTGTGTGGCTTACTTTTATGTTGTAATTCACCTCTCAGGTAATAGTTTCTCTTAGGCTCTAGCAGTTTCTATGTAAGAGTGTTTTTTGAGGGACAAGCTGTTTATTGATGAACCATTCTTTCCACCAGTTTATCTGTTGGGGCATTAAAATAGGAGATTGCAGAGTGGTAGCCTTGAGTGACAATTAATATTTTGAATACTACATAGCAATGAGCACTGCTATTTTTCCATATCTCTTTAATGAAAAAGTATTTGTAGAACACAGCTCTAGTGGATTTTCTCTTACTTTTTGGTTTTGTGTTGAGATATTTGACCTATTTAGTAGATTTTTTTCATTGAAAGGTGGTTTTCAAGGATATAAAGATCTGTCATAAAGTTGCAAGTACTCATGAGAACTTTTATTCTCCAAAATAATATTTCTTTATTTCTTCTGGTATTTTCCTTGCTAATTGGATAGAAGTGACTTATCTGAAGGGATTAGTTAACCCTTGGGTACTACATTTCTACTAAAAGAGAAAATGACTAAAAGTTTAATATAAGAGTCATAGTAGTCATGTTTTAATTTTTTTTAAAGATTTTATTTATTTATTTTTAGAGAGAGGAGAAGGGAGGGAGAAAGCGAGGGAGAAACAGCAATGTATGGTTGCCTCTCACATGGCCCCCACTGGGGACCTGGCCCGCAACCCAGGCATGCGCCCCTACTGGGAATTGAACCGGGACCCCCTGGTTCTCAGCCCACGCTCAATCCACTGAGCCACACCAGCTAGGGCAGTCATGTTTTAATTTTTATCTATATTTTTTCAATAACAGCAAAGCCAGTGGAATACCCCTGAGATGGAAAGACGGAGAACTGTGTACCATCTAGCTATGAGGCTAGTTCAGACCGCCCGAAACTCTCGGTTGGATCCAGACAGTTTACGGACATATTTAAGCAATCTCAGAAAGAAGTATGAAGCGGATTTTCCCAAGGCTGGACAAGTTTCAGAAAAGACTGAAGAGTAATAATTCACGTATTATACAAATGAAATTAAAATTCATTTCATATTTTAGTTAGTAATTACTTTATATTAATCTCAGAATTATCATCCCCTATGTATTCTGCATAAGAGAATGTTATTATTATGTACCAATGAGAACTATTTAAAGGGCTGATTTTCAGGACAAAAATCAGTATGATGTGATACTTTTTTCATTTATGAAAACTTATGTTATTGTTTTAAATTTATACTTATAAAGTTAACATTTAAAATGTTACAGTAAATACCTTATTTTAAAAAAAAAACCTTCTTTTTTATGTCTGGAAACATACATGAGATTTTTACACTCTATTCTGAAACAATAATACCCTATGTCTCAGTAATTTTTTACTTAGTATCCCAAATTCTAACACTGGATGCTTCTGAAATTAGTTAGAATGATATTGAGAATTTTAAAGTATTTTATGACATTCACTTTAATTCTAAAGGGCAAAAATAAACAAAGAGGCTGTTTGTAATGCAGAGTGTTTCTGGAATGGGGAGTCACCACCACAGACCCTTTCAATTTTCCAAAGAGCCAGGGTTGCCATTTTCTTCTCACCAACCTCTTTTTCAAGTTTTCTTTTTTGGCCATCATTTTTAGGTACGTGGACCATGGCTGCAGAAAGGTAACATTGATTTGTTTACCTCAGTTCTTGGTTGAGAGGCATGTTTTCCTCTAGGCATGTGGCTACATCACCGTTTTAGAATCTACCCACAGGTCATTGTAGTTTTGTAACTGGACAAATGAAAATGGAAGACCATCAGTGGTTTAGTAACTGTAAAGAGCTGTTGTCTTCTCAAACACCTAATTCCTGCAGTTTCACCACAGCAGATGACTTATTTACATAATCTCAACCCAGAGGCCAAAATAGAGAAATTGTTCTTTCCTTGGACAACTAAGTATCTGGAACTCAGGGTGTACATTCAAGAGTCTTCAGAATTCACAGTAATTTGGCCAAAAAAATTATTTAGTGACTGGTTATGGCCCTATTTTTTGTTAACATGCACATATTTTATCTTACAAATTTATTATTAATATGTTTAACTTTATTAAACTCCTTTTCAGCATTCTAAGTACACATTAGTAGCCAGACATACTGAAAAAGTTGTAATTTGAATGACATACATACTGTTGGAAGAGTAAATGTAAATTGGTAATGACATTTACATCTGATATGTACTAAATGTCCTATAAGACTGCTTATATTCTCCGTTGCCCTCTTTTAGGGAGAGTATTTGTACTTGACCATTAGCTACATTTTAATTCATAGCTTTTGAAATTAATTATATTTTATGCAATCATTCCTAAAAGTAGTTAGATAATTTAAGCTTGTGGCAAATTTCTAGAAAGCACTGAGGAGGAAGAGGGCGTGGCAGATTGTTGGGGAGGATAGGGAAAAGTGAGGAAGCAGTAAAAGCAGAAGGGGAGCAGGCAGTGGAAGAAAAACAGGCAAGCAGAGACAGGTGCAAAGTATTAAAAACACTGAATATTATTTCCTCAATTGCATTAAGTTCCCTTTTGATTTAACCCCAATACTAGATTCCACCAGACTTCTAAGACATTTTCATCATTTAGAGTTTTGATGCAAAAACTGCAGCAACTGATTCTCTTTTATTTTAGATTTGTAATTCTGACATAAAAATAGCTTTATATTTTCTTAAAATTAAGTTACTGGTATTTTTTCTTCAATATTATTTTGTATAGTAGAAACTTCAAAAAGCAACGCAAATGAAGATACAATTATCATGTCATGGTACTGTAGAAAGAGGAAGACAATCCATTTTTTAATTTTAAGGTTTATTTGGCTCTACTCTTTAGACCTCTTTGCCTTTGACTTCCTCTAAATTATAGATCATTATCTCATAATCCACCCTTTTAAGATAAATGTCCATAATGTTGTACCAAACTCCCTTAATTTCCACCTCAAAGCCATTCTTTTAGTCTGTTCCACCTTTCTCCTCATATAGCCATCCCTTTTAAAGTCTGGGAGTAAGGTGTGTGAGAGTAGAGGAACAGGGAGCTTATCCTCATGCATAGGAAGCAATGCTTTTATTTTAAAACTTACATATAGTAAAATTAATTTTTTTGGTGTACAGTTTTGGTTAAATGGTGCACATTTATGGATTCTTGGAGTCACTACCACAAGCAGGACATAGAACAGTTCCATTCCCCCAAAATGATTCCCTTAGTACTGTCTCTTTATAGTTCTTCTCTGGCTCCTAACTTTAACCCAGCAATCACTGGGAATGATTAAGTATTCCTTCCCTATAGTTTTCTTTTCTGGAATTTTTTTTTCTGGAATGTCCAATAAATAGAATAATATAGCATTATAACCTTGTGAGACTGGCTTCTGTAAGTCAGCATAATATGTTTTAGAATTTATCCCTGATGTTTTGCCTTTTGTTGCTGACTAGTATTTCATTGTTTGAATGTAACACAGTTTATCCATTCATTCATTGAAGAACGTTTGGATTTCCAGATTTGGTGGTTATGAATAAAGCTGTTATAAACATTCATGTACAGATTTTTGTGAGAGTTTTAGTTTTAACTTATCTAGGTTAACTAGGAATGAAATAGCTGTATCATATCATAAGTGTATATTTAATTTCATAAGAAGTTACCAAACTATTTTCTAGAGTGGCTATACTATTTTGTGTTACCATCAGCCATGTGTGAGAGTTCCAGTTGTCTCACATGTTCTCTAGTACCTGGTGTTGTCATTTTGGAGGGTTTGTTTTAATTTTAGCTATTCTAGTAAATGTGTAGTGGATAATGCATTTAAAAAATTTAAAGCTATTCTGATCATTATTTATACTAAGCAGTGATTTTTTCCCCCTCTTTTCCTAAATTATTTTTTTTAGCTTAACCCTTCTGGTAGCATAATTTTAAATCTTTCCCTTCATGCAGAAGTTTTAGAATAGGTCTTACTCTTAAAAACTACAAAAAAATAGTAATATCTACTATGGAAGAGGCAACATACTAGGTGCTAGGGGTACAAAAGATGTCTGACCTTGAGGTAGATTTTGCAGGTGTAGTAAAGAGGAAAAAAAACCCCACATATTAGAGCTGGAGCACCATGTGATAAGTGCCATAATAGAGGAACATAATAAAAAGTGTAGTGGCATAAAAAATTATACGATTGTTACTCAAGGAGTTTAAAAGATAGTAAAATATACCAGGTATTCAGGAAGAGAAGAACATTTTAGATAGAAGGATCAGCATACGTAAAAGCAAAGAGACATGAAACAGTAAGCTCTTTGGTTTAGCTAGGAGGTAGAGTGCGTATGATAAAGTGGGAAAAAAAGGATGAATCTAGATGCTTTGTATACATTTCTTCTGTAGACCACTAAGAGTTTTAAAGTGTGTGTGTGTGTGTGTGTGTGTGTGTGTGTTTCTGGAGGGTAGGAGAGGGTGATGGTAAAGGAAATGGAGGGATAACCATGAGATTTCCATTTTAGAAAGATCATCGGGGTGATTGCATGAATGATTGGGGAAGGGTGATTGAAGCCATAGGAAGGAAGGCAAGATTGTTTAAGAGACTGTTTTATAGTCCAGCAGAGTTGAGCATTAAAGAGAGAAGCAATGGGAGTAGAACAGCTGTGTTGGGGTGGGCAGAGGAAAGAAGAGTAGCTGGTGGGAGAGAGAAGATAATTGATTTGCAAGACACTAAGGAGATTTAGTGATTGATTAACCAGATTAGTGACTAATCCAATTTTTTACTGAAGGAAAGGTGTTATGGGTTCAGTTGCCTCCACCCCAGACCTTGCACCTCAGAATGTGACCTTATTTGGAAATAGGATCATTTCAGATGTAATTAGTTGCGATAAGGTTATACTAGCAGGGTGGGCCCCTAATCCAATATGACAGGTGTCCCTGTAAGAAGATCGCCTTGTGAAGACAGGATTGGAGTGATACCTGCAACAGCTAAGGAATGCCAAGGATCCTTAGAGGACCACCAGAAGCTAGAAAGAGGTGAGGAGGGTTCCCCTACAGATTCAGAGGGGGCATAGCTCTGCTGAAACCTCGATTCTAATTTCCAGAACTGTGAGACAAATTTCTGCTGCTTTAAATGATCCAGTTTGTGTTCCTTTGTTATGGCAGATCTAGCAAACGAATATAAGAGAGAAAAGTTAAATGTGATTGTGAGTGTTGATGCCATCAACCATGTTGAAAAATAGGGAAGTACTGGTAAGAATTCCATTAAGAAGTTCTGGAAATTTAGGTGCTGCTTTTTGTCCATTCTCTGGCATAGATATGAGCTATGTTTAGTAAGAGTGATAACTAGACCAAATTCACTAAATTCTAATAGTGTTGAAGGTGTAAGGGGAGGAGGAAAGAAAAAAGTGGATGGAAATTAGAGAATAAATGTAAAAAGATTTCCTAAACTTTTTTCCCAGACAAATCTCTTCATCTGAATCAGCAGTCTAGTGTTTCTTTGTGAGCTAGACTAAGGGTATTTTTTATACTTTCTTCATATTAACACATATTTTTAACCAAAATAATAACTATGTTTATACTACTATTAAAATATATTCAAATGTTAATATACTGTGTGTACTATAAATTCCTATATACCTATTAGGTTATAATATGCTTAATTATAATTCAGTGTAGTTTAATTAAGTATATAAATTCAATCCAATAATGCATTAGTACCTCACAGAAATGAAAATAGAAGGAAAGGAAAAGCAAGTAATCTAGTTGTTTTCCCACTTTGCTGTTTCCATTCTATTCTTTAGAAGCTTAAATTACACAGTTTTTTATCTAACTATAAGATCAGAATGAATATGCTTTTCCTATGAATTGTTAAAAATTTTTAAAATATATTTTATTGACTGTGCTATTACCATTGTCTCATTTTACCCCCTTTATCCCCCTCCACCCTGCACCCTCCCCACCCGCATCCTCCTCTTCACATCCATGGGTCATACATATAAGTTCTTTGGCTTCTCCATTTCCTATACTATTCTTAACCTCCCCGTCTATTTTGTACCTACCATTTATTTTTCTTAATTCCCTGAACCTTTTCCCCCATTCTCCCCCCTCTACCTCCCCACTGATAAAGCTCCATGTGATCTCCATTTCTGTCAATCTGTTCCTATTCTAGTTGTTTGCTTGGTTTGTGTTTTTGTTTTTTTAGGTTCGGTTGTTGATGGTTGCAAGTTTGTCATTTTACTGTTCATGTTTTTGATCATCTTCTTTGCCTTAGATAAGTCCCTTTAACATTTCATACAATAAGGGCTGGGTGATGATGAACTCCTTTAACTTGACCTTATCTGGGAAGCACTTTATCTGCCCTTCCATTCTAAGTGATAGCTTTGCTGGATAGAGTAATCTTGGATGTAGGTCCTTGCCTTTCATGACTTGGTATACTTCTTTCCAGCCCCTTCTTGCCTGCAAGGTTTCTTTTGAGAAATCAGCTGACAGTCTTATGGGCACTCCTTTGTAGGTAACTGTCTCCTTTTCTCTTGCTCCTTTTAAGATTCTCTCCTTATCTTTAATCTTGGATAATTTAATTATGATGTGCCTTGGTGTGTGCTTCCTTGGGTTCAACTTCTTTGGAATTCTGAGCTTCCTGGACTTCCTGGAAGTCTATTTCCTTTGCCAGATTAGGGAAGCTCTCCTTCATTATGTTTTCAAATAAGTTTTCAATGTCTTGCTCTTCTTCTTCTCCTTCTGGCACCCCTATGATTTGGGTGGTGGAATGTTTCAAGTTGTCCCAGAGGTTCCTAAGCCTCTCCAATTTTTTTGAATTCTTGTTTTTTCATTCTGTTCTGGTTGGATGTTTATTTCTTCCTTCTGTTCCAGACCGTTGATTTGAGTCCCGGTTTCCTTGCTGTCACTGTTGGTTCCCTGTGCATATTCCTTTATTTCACTTTTCATAGCCTTTACTTTTTCCTCTATTTTGTGACCATACTCAACCATTTCTGTGAGCATTCTGCTTACCAGTGTTTTGAACTGTGCATCTGGTCGGTTGGCTATCTCTTCATTGCTTAGTTGTATTTTTCTGGAGTTTTGATCTGTTCTTTCATTTGGGCCATATTTTTTGTTTCAGCATGCCTGTTACATAGTAGGGGGCGGAGCCTTAGGTATTGGCCAGGGTGGGGCACCCAAGTTGCTTGTTGAGGCACTGCAAGTGGGAGAGGGGTCGGAGAGGGAACAGTGCCACTTGCCTGGCTCTCGGCTGGCTTTCAGTCACTTCCTCTTCTACCCATAAGCAAATTGGGCTCATCTGGTGCTGATTCCCAGATGGGTGGGTTTTTATTTGTTCTAGGACCCTGTGGGTCTCTCTGAAGAACTCTCCTGTGAGGCTGGGAGTTTCTCCTGCCACTGCAACCCCCACAGGTTTTTACAGTCAGAGGTTTTGAGGCTTTATTTTCCTGAACTGGAACCCCGGGTTGGGTGGTCTGTCTCACTCCCTAGTTGTTCCTCCCGGTTTATCCACATGCAAATGTGGGAACACCTCCTCTGCCAGGCTCCTCCTTGTCACACATCCTCTCCACACAGCTGCCTGTGTCCGCCCCATCTACCAGTCTGTATGAATGTTTGTTTTTTAACTCCTTGGTTGTCAAACTTCCATACAATTTGATTTTCTGGCAGTTCTGGTTGTTTTTGTTTTCAAATTTGTTGTCGTCCTTCTTTTGGTTGTGCGAGGAGGCACAGTGTATCTATCAATGTCTCCATCTTGGCCAGAAGTCCAAATTGTTAAAATTTTAATAGTCCTCAGATTGCAAGTAGACAGTGCAAATTGCTACTATCTGATAAAATCTACTGTAATGTATCCTAAAATACATAGTGCTGATGTGGGGAACAGATTCTCATTGTGAAGAACTGCAAAGGCATAGCTATGTATAGTGACAGATGTTACTACATAGACTTATTGTGGTGATTGCTTTGCAATATATACAAATATTGAATCATTATGTTGTATATCTAAAACTAATATACAGTAGCTCTTATCTGCAGGAGATACATTCCAAAACCACCAGTAGATGCCTGAAACTGAAGATAGTCCCAAGCCCTATATATACTATGTTTTTTCCTATGTATACACACCTTTTCACTTAAAAGAAACACTTTATGGCTTCTCTTTGGCATATCTGAATTGCGAGCATCACTACTCTTGCATTTTGGGGCCATTATTAAGCAAGACAAGGATTATTTGAACACAAACACTGCGATACCATGACAGTCGATCTGATAACTGAGGTGGCCACCATGAGACTAACAGACAGGTAGCTCCTACAGCCTGCGTATGCCAGACAAAGGGATGATTCACATCCCAGGTGGGTGGAGCAGGAGAGGACAAGCTTTCTCATGCTACTCAGATTGGCATGCAATTCCTAAGCCTATGAAATATTTATTTCCGCAACTTTCCACTTAATATTTGTAGTACGCAGTTGATTATGGGTAACTGAAACCCTGGAAAGTGAAACTGTGGCTACGAGGAGACTGCTGTAATGTTATATGTCAATTATACCTTGATTTAAAAAAAATAACTATAAAGGGTCTGAGATTTTTACCTTAATTGCAGACCAGCTGGTTAGCTTTCTACAGTTCGATGTTTGCTGTCAGAAGTCAAAAGAATCGCTTCTCGGCCTTTTGGCTAAGATCAAGTGTAGTATCTGTTCTTATCCATTTAATATCTGTTTCCCTGGCTGATGTGGCTCAATGGTTAAGTGTTGGCCTGCGAATCAAAGGGTTGCTAGTTCAATTTTCAGGCTAGGGCACATGGTCCCACACGAGATGCAACCACACATTGATTTTATCTCCCTCTCTTTCTCTCTCCCTTCCCTTCTGTAAAAAATAAATAAGTAAAAATCTAAAAAAAAAAAAAAAAAAGGATGTCAAAAGACTCCTGGGTCTAAAACAAAAGACTTGATACTAATGACTCAGCATGCAGCTGGAGCATCGTTGTGTTCGTGTTGGTTCCGTCCTGTAAGACAGTGAGTGGTCCCTGTAGATGTGCATGCAGTGGATTTGTGTTACAGCTCAGGAACCCCAAGCTCGGGAGCCTCCAATCGTTTATAATGGGCTTGAAGCAAACATACTCGACCTTTTCTGCATAGGAAGACATTACCTATGTTATACTACTTACGGAGAAAACCTGCCCTTTGCTTAGAGGGAGACACCGTCTCTAGCTTTCACTGTTGCGCACTATACAGACATCCTTAAAACAGCTGTCAGGAATGAAGCAGCCAGTGTCTTTACCCGTTGGAGAGCGGAAACATGAGAGACACATGGAGAATTGTCTCCTAATGCTCATACTTGTAACAGTTTGACCACATAGTTATAAAGAGAAAAGTCCAGTACCCTAGATATTAAAAAAGAAAAGGGCTAAAAAATTGTAGTAGAAAATGTGTGAAAGTAGTCAAAAGGTATAAACTTCCAGTTATAAAATAAAAAAGTCTTGGAGATGTAATGTGTGGCATGGTGACTATAGTTAATAATATTCTATTGTATACTCGAAAGTTGCTAAGAGAATAGATCTTAAAAGTTTTCATCACGTGGAAAAAACTGTACCTCTGCGGGACCATTTTGTAGTAAATGTATATATTGAATCATTATGTACACCTGAAACTTATGTTATTTGACAATTAAATCTCAATTTAAAAATACTATTGAGCTAGTGTTTAGATATATTACATACCAAAATACCAAAGCTCCGTATCATAACTTAAGGCAAGTTATTTTTAAATATACGCCACTTCTGTCATCCTGCTTCCAACCCCTTAGTTTCCCTGATTATTCCCTACTATCAACTACAATATTTTATTTGCAAAAAGACTGAGTATATAAGTATTTGTTGACATAACTGATTCATATAAAAATAATATTTATCTAGCTTATAACGTGCTAATAAGAGATTCATAATTCAGAAAATTAACACGACCAAAATTTCCACAAGTAACAATAATGCTCTAAGGCACAACAACTTTAAAGAATGGATTAAAAAGGTAAATATAAAGATAAAATGGATGCATTTCTTCCACTCTATAGAAAGGTAATGGGCAGAGCCATATGTTGATTTAAATTGGTTCATTTAGGGTGTCATGTGAAAATATATTTCCTAATGGAATATTTAATGCAATAAAAATTTGCATGAAGTTAGTACTTTATTAACTTCTAAGACATACGATGGTGAGCATCCTTAAAGAACTCAGGAAAAACACGTGTGTTAACTCTCTAAATTCAGGTAGTTCTGTAGACGAACAGGAATTAGAAGT